>ML380790.1:52521-100251 GCA_005239525.1 Nicotiana knightiana | reverse complement strand
TATCCATTGCGGCGGAATAAGTCCGATTGGTGGGTTGTAATTAAAACTAAGCCTGTAGGTAGGGGGAAGTCGAGAATGTGTTAGATGTTGCTTATCAAAACGACATCTCCAGTGTTCACCAAATAGTGGACGAACTTTTAGAAAATGATTTGGAACATCCTGCACACATATTGGAAGAAGTTGATATAGATAAAATAACAATTATAGAAAATGAGGAAGAAGAATCAACTGATGAAGCTCAAACTAGTGAGGAAGAATAATTCTCGGACGAGGAACAATACGTCAATGAGCTTTAAAAAGTTGGTTTCTTTAATAACTCTCGTTTTATAGCTAGTTTCTTATATGTTCCAATCTAAATATGTATTATATTATGCAGATGACAGGCAAGGGTCGAGGTAACAATGACCCTACTGGTTATCGGGGACGAGAAAAGGCTAGGAAGGGAAAGAGGATGGTACAAGATAATCCTCCATCTTTTCCACCCTCTTCAGAGATGCCGATGCCTGCGCCTATGTATTATCCTCCACTTGATGGCTATTATGAGGTGCCACAGCATCACCGACCCTATGTCTTTGTGCAGACACCGGGTCTTTCATCACAGGGCCATAGGAGTGTACGTCCGTCATACAATACAGCTGCCTCACGACCATATGGATCACATCCATCCGTGTCACAGCCACGGGGGTCATAGCCACGGGGGTCACATGCATCAGTATCACAACCATCAGTGTCACAACCGCTTGCGATCGATCCAGCTATGTCGCCGTCACAGGGATCACAAACATCTTCATCAGGGACTCTATCTATTTCAGGCCTTCGCCTGCGAGATAGTAGCTCTGACCCCCTACACCTTCCACACATGCCTCTAATGTACAAGTTTCGGACGATGATGCTGATGATGATGAGGAGGTGCATTATGATCAGTATGGCAGGATCATCATAGTCCTTGAGAGCGATGGGTAGAGTAATTTGTTATTTTTACATTTATTGTTTTGTACAGTTGAACTAAGATGTTAATGTGTTTTTTTGTTAAATTACAGGTTCATCCCGAGTAATATTACTACGAGGATAATCACCAAAGCCACTAGAAAGCTTTATGATGCCCCCTATACGAGTTGGAGTGAATTCCCATTCACACTGAAGGAGAAAATTTTCAATGAATATAAGGTATAAATTTTCTTTTAAGCAGTATAATTATTTATATTTATGATATTTCCATATAATATTTAACTTTTGAATACAGATCAAGTGTGTATGGGAATACCTCTATAGCGCGGAAGTGACTGTAAATTTTAATCTCAAAGCTCGGAAGCGGTTGTTGCATAGTTTCTCCAAAGCTAGATAGTTCAACAAGAAGCCTGGCTGGTTGCTTCAACATTTATGGGAGGATTTGAAAAGTCAACGGCTTACTACAACCTTCTTATAGAAGAGCAAAAAAAGGAAAGAAAGCTCGCGCATCCGAGAAGGGAGGCTCCTTGCACACTGGAGGTGCGATCAGCTAAGAGACAGTAAAAAGAAGATTGGTACGTAATTGATTAATTTATTTTAATTTTTAAAGTATATCTATTATGTTTATTAACTAAAATTTATGAGTTTTCATGAAAAGAAGTTGGGGCATCCAATGAAGCAAGATGAGTTATTCAAGGAGACTCATATTGTCAAGAAGAAGAAAGAGACGAATCAAGAAAGGTGGGTCGAGGGCCGAGGCTCGACTGTACATGTAAGTTTTCACTTTTCGTTAAGTATTTTGATTTACTCTTATATAAATTTTGAAATACTAATTCAATGTAATTTTTCTTATAGGATCGCTTCACAACTGACGTGGAGGAATTCATACGCAGTCAGCCACCTAATGAGTCGGGTGAGGCAATCTAACTTTCGGACGAGGATGCTGAAAGAATATGGATGGAGGATGCTGGTGGTGCAAAATGGGGGAAGGTATACGGGCTTCCTACTAAGAAGTTCCATCGCTATCACTGTGGAATGCAAGGATAAGGACTTCTTCGCAAGGCGAGCAACTCCATGGGGCGAGCCTCTCCGCTATGCGGGAGACTGTGACAAAGATCACATCCGAGCTAGAAGCGGCCAAGGAAAGAGAAAAGCTTAGAGATTCTCAGTACGTTGGCATGCAAGCTCAGTACCACGGCATGCAAGCTCAGCTCAAAGCTCTCCTAGCTTCTGGAGCTTTTCCGATTCCCCGGTCTCACGAGTCATCGCCAGAGGCTCAACCTGAACGTGAGCATTCCTTCCGTCCTCCCCGTGATCATTATTCTCGTCCTCCACAAAATGATCCTTCTCATTACCGTCTTGATAATGAAGATTCATCAGATGGTGATGATAGTGATGTTGAATGAAACAGTCCTTGAGTACTTTTATATACTTTGAACTAGACAATAGAAGCGATTTTCGAATGGGCTTGTAATAAGTGTTAACTTAGTTTTGTTAGTTTAATGTGTTAGTTCTATTGAACTTTATACTTTGTTGGTTTTAATGTTGTTGTTGTTGTTGTTGGTAATTGTTGTTGTTGTTGTTGTTGCTTGTAATAGGAAATTTGGTATGTTGGCATGTGGTGTAGCTGCCAAAACAGGCAGTTTCTACCAAAATTATACCTAGAAAAGTTGGTCGCTTTTCTATTTAAATTTTTTTCTAGGCAATAGCGACCAAGGTTGGTCGTTAATTAACCCAGATTTCCTAAAAAGCGACCAACTTTGGCGGCTATTCTGTTAAAAAACAAAAATTCTGGGAATTAGCGACCAATTTTTGTCGCTTATGCATAAAAAAAAATTAAATTCTATAAATTAGCGACCAATTGTGGTCGCTTATGTTTAAAAAAAATTAAAAAAAGCGATCAACTTTGGTCGCTATATTCGAGATTTAAAAATATAATATTTAGTTTACAGACCAAAGTTGGTTGCTATATTTTGAATAATAATAAATAAATAAAAAATATAATTTAAATATAGAGACCAACTTTGGTCGCTAAATTTATATTATTAAAATATTAAAGCGACCAAAGTTGGTCGCTATATTGTATACCCGGAATATTTGGTCCTTTTACCTTAGAGACCAAAGTTGGTCGCTAATTAGCAACCAACTTTGGTCCATAAGGTAAAGGGACCAACAAATGGCTTGGACGCATTTTGGTCGCTTTTTCACTGTTTAGCGACCATCTTTGGTCGCTTTTGGTGGTCACTTTTTCCCGGATTTTTAGTAGTGGCATATGCGGACAATGGTCCAGAGAAGCGATACCGCAAATGCGGTGCATGCGTCGCAGGTGCGAAAGTCGCTGAAGGCAGTGACCTTCATTTAATACGGGAGTTTGTCATTTTGACTCACTTCACTCAATACTTGGACGATTTGGGAGCTTCAAAAGGGGAGATTTCAACCTAGCTTTGTAAGGTAAGTAATTTCTACATAATGTGAGTTAATACATAGTTTATGGGTAGATTACAACATGTAAATTAGTGAAAATTAAGGGTTTAGAGTAAAACCTAGAGTTTTGATAAAAATGAGATTTAGCCACGAAATTTTTTAGGAAATCTAGTAAAAATCACATATTCTTGATCCTAAGGTTATGGATAACGATTTTCTTCAAAAATTTTCGGAATCCGAGCATGTAGACCCAGGGGATGAATTTTAGGAATCTTGCAAATTAGTTGGGGTAATCACTTAAATGGTGGAATTATGAACTTTTGAGCATAAATTGATTAGTTTATGTAATGTTTGGCTAGTTTTGAGTTGTTGGGTCACAAATTTGGAGGTTTGAGCGCGTTCTTGAATCGGGAAGTAGGCTTGATACGAGGTAAGTCTCCTTCCTAATCTTGTAAGGGGGAATTATCCCCATAGGCGGAATACTTAAATATGTGTTCCTAATTGTGGAGGGCTACATACGCACGAGGTGACGAGAGTCTGTGCGTAGCTACTATTATTCTAAGTCCGGATAGTCTAGGACCCAAAAGCATGCTTTACTTGCCATATTTGAAACTTTATTGTCAAACTAAAATGCTTAATTTATATCGAACTTGGAAAATGAATTTTTGAAAGGTTAAACATCATTTTCTTGATTGTTAAGGAAAAGTTGACATTTTCTTGAGTAATTGCCTTTTGATGAATTCTTGGTTGACTATTGATGTGTTTATTTGTATTTGACCGTGTTCCATGTAAGATTCGCGAGCGGGGTATTAGATGCATCTATGATTCACGTCGTTCGACCCTCCGGCAGTGTATATTTTATTATTTTGTTGGATCGGGTCTTACATCCTCGGCATTATATGCGCATGCTATTTGGTTGGCACTTTTATGTGATTTTTAAAATGCTTTAAATGCCTTGGAATATAAATTGTCAACTGAAATTATAGAAATTGAGATATATGTTTATGGAAAGACTTGTCACTTCCTGTTATTATCTGCTAGTTAGTCCATGTTTAGCCTTATACTTAAATATATTGTCTGGCCCTAGTGAGTGTCAAGTCGACCCCTTGTCACTACTTATTCGAGGTTTAGACTGGATACTTACTGGGTGCATATTGCTTATGTACTCATACTACGTTTATGTACTTAATTGTACAGGATCTGAGGCAGGTGCATCTAGCTACCCGTCCGGCGCGCGTTTTTGATACTTGGCCGAGATTCCACGGTGAGTTGCTCCCTTTTGATGCCGTTCATCAGCGTGTTAGAGTTTCTCTTTTTGTTATTTGATGTCTATTCTGTTTCAGACAGTAGGGTAGTTATGTTCTTTTGTATATTCTACTAGATGCCCATATATTTGTGACACTAGTTAAGATAGTTATTATAGTATTAGAGACGGGCTCATTGCAATCATTGTTTATAATATTGAGCTACCATCTTATACTGTTCATGTTCAGATGTCCAGTTCTGAGCGCGAAGAGTATTGAATCCCATATCGACTCATTATGGATGATAAAGTCTCTTTATATGATCTTATATAATTCTCACCTTATAAACTAACAAGTGGTGAAGCACTATGATCCTGCACCTGATGTTGCACCTACTCCTATCCAGTTTTAGAATATGCTTATCTTTACTTAATGTTTAGGATATTTAGGTTCTTTGAACATCGAAACTCTAAATTTTTTGCTTCACATTCGATTTAGGCCGATGAATCACACACTGGTTAGCTGCTTTTTGGGGTCATGCGAATGACAAAATATGAACTAGCAGATGAAAATTTATTTTCCCACTAACCCCCAACACTTGGCTGGGCGAAGATTCGGCAGAACCCATTAATTTTGGCCTTAATTCTATTTTGTATTAAAAAATTCATTTGATATGTATAATCTATTCCGATTCCGCCGTTGGCTCGGCGTGCTATACATTATATATTAATGCAACGTGCCCATCATATATGATATTCTTGTGGAACCCACATAAATAAAAATAAATAAAAATAATGATAACAAGTTTCAATGTGACGGATAAAACATAATTGCAAAATAAATTTGTGTAATTGGTTTGGACGGTGCAACAATTTTAAAATTGTAACAAAGACTTGCGATTTGCAAGCTGAAAATTGAAAGTTGCAGAACCATGCAATATGATTGGTTTGGCAGGTTCTCCTATAAATAGGAGCTTCATTCGTTCAGTTTAAACACACCAAAATAAGAGAGAAGCAATAGAAGTTAGAGAGAGTAATCCATATATTGTAGTCTATGAGATAAATAATGAGTAATATTGTAGTGATGGGTTTAAATAAAGAGTGTTATTTCTTTTAAAATTGTAGTAGTCTCTCGACACTATTAAGTTATAATATTAGTGATAATATTGCTCCTCTCGGGTATTATATTTTACCTCGTTAAAATAGTTGGTGTCGTTGTTACTCTCTTGTGTTATTATTATTTACCGTAGATATTATTTCTGGGCCAGAATTATTAGCTTTCCAAACAACGTGGTATTAGAGCCATAGAAAATAATGGTATACTGTCTTTTCAATAACCCCGTCTCACAAAAGATAATTTTGAGAAATGATGTCTACGTATGAAAGTCATTCTTGGCTCATGTGTGGGAAATCGTAGATAAAAGTATGCAAAACCCCGATAATGAGGAAGTTCTGCCTCAAAATAAAAAAGCTGTCTTGGCAAAGACAAGGAAGAAGGATCAACAAGCTCTCACGCTCATCCATCAATGTTTGGATGATGCCATATTTGAGAAGGTGGTAGAAGCTACCACCTTAAAGGAAGCTTGGGAGATTTTAAAAAATTCTCTTCAAGGAGTTGACAAGGCGAGGAAGGTAAAACTTCAAACTCTAAGGGCTAACTTTGAAGTTTTAAAAATGAAAGAATTTGAATGCATTTTGGGTTATCGTTCAAAAGTGAAGGCTGATGTAAATCAATTAAGAAGATACAGGGAGGACATACAAGATGTCCGTGTGGTAGAAAAGATCCTTCGCACTTTAACACCTGTATTTGATTTTGTGGTGTGTTCTATTGAGGAGTCTAAAGATTTAGACTCTATGCCTATAGAGCAATTGGAGGGTTCTTTACATGCCCACAAAAAAAAGATAAAAAGAAGACAAGAAGTGCCACTGGAGCAACTTCTTAAAACTCAGGCATCCTTTAAGGATTATGGAGGTGTAAAGAGCTATCGAGGAAATAGACGAGGCCGTGGAGGTCATGGAAGAGGAAGAAGTAATGGTAACAAATTCAACAATGAAGTTAAAATCCATCAAACATTCAGAGGTCATGGCCATGGACAAAGAGGAGGAAGAGGACGTGGCTACTACCAAGAAAATAATGGACAAAGGTATGACAAATAAAAAATTGAGTGTTATAATTATCATAAATTTGACCATTACTCTTGGGAATGTCGTAGAAATGTTGAAGAAAAAGCTAACCTTGTTGACGACAAGAAAGAAGAATATGAGTCAATGTTGTTGATGGCACTCAAGGAAGAAGACAAGGATGATTGCAACTCGTGGTATTTGGACAATGGAGCAAGCATGTGCGGATGCACAGAGAAGTTTGTGCAGATCAATAAAACATTGAGAGGTAATGTGTCCTTTGGAGATTCCTCAAAAAATTCAAATCGAAGGGATAAGTACGATTCTGATCTCCTGTAAAGATGGTAGTCACAAGCTAATTCAAGATGTTTATTATGTGCCAAAATTAAAAAGTAATATTTTGAGTTTGGGCCAACTTCTTGAAAAGAAATATGACATCCACATGAAAAATATGCATCTTTGGCTTAGAGATTCAGGTGGAATTCTAATTGCTAAAGTGCATATGACAAAGAATAAATTATTTTCTCTAAATCTTAAAACAATTGATGCAAAGTGTTTGAAGGTTAATGTGTAAGATGAATCATGGTGTTGGCACATGCGATTTGGGCACTTGAATTTTGAAGCACTCAAATCAATGGGAGAAAAGAACATGGTACATGAACTACTATCAATCAATCAACCATCCCAATCAATTGTGCGAAGCTTGTCTTCTTGTAAAACATGCAAGGAGGGGTTTTCCAAAGGAGGCCATGTCAAGATTAACTAAACCGCTTCAGCTTGTTCACACTGATTTATATAGACCAATCAATCTACCTTCCTTAGGTAAAAGTAAATACTTTCTGCTTTTCATTGATGACTTTAGTAGAAAGACTTGGGTCTTGAACCAAAAATCTGAAGCCTTTGCTGCTTTTAAAAATTTCAAAGTACTTGTGGAGAAAGAAAGTAGCTATGAAATAAAAGTTTTAAGGTCCAATAGAAGAGGCGAATTCACTTCAAAAGAATTTAATAACTTCTGTCAGTCTCATGGAATTCGTCGCCCTTTAACGGTACCTTACTCACCCCAACAAAATGGTGTTGCAGAGAGAAAGACTCGAACGATTCTTAATATGGCTAGATGTATGTTGAAAGCTAAAAGTATGCCCAAGGAATTCTGGGCGAAGCTATTTTTTGTGCAGTTTATTTGAATAACAGGTCTCCAACAAGGAATGTTAGATATCAAACCCCTCAAGAAGCATGAAGTGGAAGAAATCCAAGTTTCAAGCACTTGAGAATATTAGGAAGCATAGCCTATGCTCATGTGCCACATCAAGGGAGAGCGAAGTTTGACGATCGAAGTGTCAAGCATGTGTTTGTTATCTATGATACGATTTCAAAAGGCTACAAGCTATACAACCCAAGTATCGGCAAGATGGTGGTGAATCCTGATGTAGAATTGGCATGGAATTGGAAAATCCAGGAAGAAACTTCACATGATTTTCTTCCATACTTTGGCGATGAAGAAGAACCAGAGACCGTGGAACTTGTGCAGGATATAACTACACCTCCTTCTCCAACCAATGTTGCATCTCCTTCTTCTCAACAAAGTTCAAATGAGCAATTGCAAAGGACAAGGAGTATTCAAGAGCTCTATGATAGCACTTGAGAAGTTACTAATTTTGATTTTTTATATTGTCTCTTTGCTGATAGTGAACCAATGAACTTTGATGAAGCTTTTACAGACAAAAGGTGGAGACAAGCCATGGAGGAGGAGATCTAGTCAACAGAGAAGAACAACGCTTGGGAGTTAGCAACTCTTCCCAAGGGTCATCGCGCAATTGGAGTAAAATGGGTATACAAAGCAAAGAATAATGCTGATGGAGATGTGGAGAGATACAAGGCACGACTTGTGGCTAAAGGATACAAGAAAAGGCAAGGCATTGACTATGGAGAAGTCTATGTACTTGTTTCCCGCATGGAGACGATTCATTTGCTGATCTCTTTGGCAGCACAAATGAAGTGGAAGATCCATCAACTAGACGTCAAGTCAGCCTTCTTGAATGGCTATATTGAAGAAGAAATCTATGCTGAACAACCATTGGAATTCATGTTAAAACCATGAAGATAAAGTGTTGCGGTTGACAAAAGCTTTATGTGGATTAAAGCAAGCCCCACGAGCATGGAATAGTTGCATCGCAATTATTTTCAAGACAACGTGTTTACTCATTGTCTCCATGAATATGCTATTTACCTTAAAGCTCATACTAATGGAGATATATTACTTGTTTGTCTTTAAGTTGATCATCTTATTTTTACGGGTAATAACCCAAGTCTGTTTGAAGCTTTTAAGAAAGATATGTCCCGCGAGTTTGAGATGACAAACGTATGGCTCATGTCATACTACCTGGGCTTAGAAGTGAAGCAGATGGAGGATGAAATTTTAATATCTCAATAAATCTATACAAAAGAGATATTGAATAAGTTCAACATGCTCGATTGCAACCCAAAAGTGACAAAATTATCCAAGTTTGATGAAGGAGAAAAAGGATCCCACATTTTTCAAAAGTCTTGTGAGAAGTTTGAGGTATTTGACTTGTACAAGGCCAAATATCTCTTTGTAGTTGGAGTAGTAAGTCGCTTCATGGAATCTCCTACCTCCACTGATTTAAAAGTCACAAGAAGAATTCTTCGTTACCTAAAAGGTACGATTGATTTTGGGTTATTTTATTCTTCTTCTGGTGATTTCAAGCTTATGGGTATTTGTGATAGTGATTATGTGGGAGATATTGATGATAGAAAAAGTACAACTGATTTCGTATTTCTTGGGTGATTCTGTTATTTCTTGAAGTTTAAAGAAACAATCAATTGTTACTCTCTCGACTTGTAAAGCTGAATATGTAGCAACAACATCTTGTACGTGTCATGCTATTTGGTAGAGAATATTGTTGAAGGAGCTCAATTTATCACAAATTGAAGCTACATAAATTGTATTGACAACAAATCAGCACAGACAATCGCGAAGAATCCGGTGTATCATGATCGAAGCAAGCATATAGACACAAGGTATCACTTCATTAAAGAATGCATTGCCAAGAAAGAGGTTGAGCTCAAATATGTGAAATCTCATGACCAAGTTGCAGATATTTTCACAAAGACTCTCAGGCTTAAATATTTTCAGAGATTGAGATCAAGTCTTGAAATAAAGAAGAAAAATTAAAATTAAGAGAAAAATTTGTGGAACCCAAAAATAAAAAGAAATAAAAGAAAATGATAACAAGTTTCAATGGGGCGGCTAAAACATAATTGCAAAACCAATTTGTATAGTTGGTTTGGACGATGCAACAATTTTAAAATTGCAACAAAGACTTGCAATTTGCAAGCTAAAAATTGCAAGTTGCAGAACCATGCAATATGGTTGGTTCAAGGTTTGGCAGGTTCTCCTATACATAGGAGCTTCATTCGTGCAGTTTAAACACACTAAAATGAGAGAGAAACAGTATAAGGTATAGAGACTAATTCACATATTGTATTTTGTGAGATAAATAATGAGTGTGAGTAATATTATAGTAAGGCGTTTAAATAAAGAGTATTATTTCTTTCAAAATTATAGTAATCTCTTGATACTACTAAATTATAATATTAGTGGTAATATTGCTCCGCTCGAGATATTATATATCACCTCGTTAAATGAATTGATGTCGTTATTAATCTCGTGTGTTATTATTATTTGCCATAAATATTATTTCTGGATGAGATTATTATTTTTCCCAAGAGTTCTCATCTCATGTCGATAACAGCTCACTATGAAGTCAATGAATTTTGATGTCTGCCCAAAAGTAAGGAGTAACGTATAAAAAGTACACGCTTACGCAGGGGCAGATCTACTGAGGAGGAAGGAGGTGGTACGTCACCCGCACACTTCGACCGAGACTCTGGGTATATGTATATATATAGAAAATATTAACATCCAGAGTAACAAAAAGCTGTCTGGTGCCACTGGCCCAGGCCTTAAGTTTCTACCCCTGGAGTATTGCAATTACTATATTCTGTCATCCGTTCTCCTTTTTCACTTCTTTCCTTTTTCATTTTTTGCATTCTTCTTTACTTTCTTATCCTTGTTTCTTCTTTTCTTTCCTTTTCTTCAATTGTTGCTGACTTTCTTTTTTTTCTTGTGAGTTCCTATTGACTTTTTAAATTTTACAAATTCTTGCTTTTGGTTCAAGGTTTATAGTGTTTTGCCAGGAAAAAAAAAAGAATTCTACTGTTCATTAAATAAGTTTTTGCGCTGAGTATTTAAATATACATCTATAACAAGTTTTAGCTCAATTTGTCCATCTTTTAGTCAAATCATAACTCATTTTATTTTTTTGGTCAACTGGATACTTATATGTATAAACATTCACAAAATTACATCAGTATAAAGGGAGAATGAGGTCCCATGTTGATTGTTATCAACGTCTACCATTGTATCACTATTACAAACATTAATTTTCCTTTTAAAAGCAGTTCCTAAGATCTCTACTCACACTGCATCATTTGTAAATACCGGAGGAACCGTCAAAAATGGGTCTTGTCAAAAACTTCATTCCTAGCTCCTTTCTTTGTGAGGAGGTCCGCCACTTGGTTATGCTCACTGTAGCTATGGCCTATGACTGGGTTCCCCAGTTGCTCTATCAGATACCTGCATCCAGAAATTATGGGATTGTGAGTTAAGTTCCCATGGTTTAACATTTTCAGCACCACTTTAGAGTCAGTATCAACCACAATAGATGACAAGCCTTGATCGAGATTATTTCTTATGAAAATTCGTCGAAGACAATTTCAAATTAATAATACCAATTTTTTTTATCGGAAAAGGCTTAAAAATATGCCATCCGTTAAAAGCTCGCTATATTCATGCCACCATTGTTAAACATTTGGCCTATCTATGCCATTACCGGGTTGGGTATTGGTAAATACACCTAATCAGGGTTAAAACTAATGTAGGTTAGGGGTAAAGACGGACCAATAATGAACAGACACGTGAAAATGTAGGGTCTATTCACTAATTATAAATATTTAAAAAAGAAAACTTAAACCGTTAGGTAAATAATGGCATAGATAGGCCAAATGTTTAACGGTGGTGGCATGAAAATAGCGAGCTTTAACGGATATCATCGATAGACCATTTTTATAAGTTGAGTGATATTTTTAGGCTTTTTTCATTTTTTTTATTGATATTAGTTATATTAGTGAAGTTTTATGCTTTGCACACCATAATTATTAAATTATTTATTTGATCGATTTGTCAATATAAACGAAAAATAGGAATAATTCGAATCAAAACTCAAAAGAGATTAAGTCAAAGTCTAAAGCAATATGGCACCCGTAATCTTTAAATTCCGGAGGTCTAAGTGGTTCGACATTCAGAAGCTATCCATTGCTCATTTTCTCCTGAAAGCAGAAGGTCAATCAGAAGGGAAATAAAGGACAAACTTGGGCCGCGCCAATGCTTTCTCGATGAAACTGACATATCTTACCAAGTGCAAAAACAACAGAATAATATACGTTTTCAGTCTCTCGAGCTCGAAAATGCATTATCACTACATTGATCCTTGAAACAACCTCTGAATCATGTCATAAGATTTAGTAAGTACAAAAATATTATAGCACTTTTTGTCTAGTTCCCCGTGATGAGAAGGATCTCAATATCATCATATTTAACGATATTACACCTGTAACAAAAGGTTTGAAAATGGCACCACCATATTCCGCGTAAAGCGCAAGCCCATAAAGAGCACGCTGAACACGACAAAATGATATTTGGTTAAAATCAAATTATGAGAAACTTGAATAAGAAAGCCTCTCAGCAACCACTAAGGCACCCGAACCTGTCTAACTGTTGGATGTTCGTCATTGCTTGCATCCAAAAACAAAGGTAGAAATACATCACATTACCTAGTTAGACATAAGAAATATTCTCTCTGTTCGAATTTATGTGAATCTGTTTGACTGACACGAAATTTAAGAAAAAATGAAGACTTTTAGAATTTGTTCCTAAACAAGTTAAAAAGAGCAGAAGCTTCTTATTAAGGGCAGAATTATAAGTTTAAGCTAAATTTTTTCCAAATTTAGAAAGGGGCCATTCTTTTCGAAATGAACCAAAAAGGAAATTGGCTCACATAAACTAGAATGGACAGAGTAATTTTTATCAAAACCGTGAACGCAACCCTTTAAGAAAAACTCATACAGACAAACCCACTTCAGAGTCACTTCGGGGCATTCCCTCACAAGGCTAGCAAAGATATCAATTGGTGTACATCTCTCTTGAGCTGTTTTCTTTGCCCTTGGCAGAAGCAAGAAAAAGTGAAAAAATTAAATTAAAAAAAAGGAATAAAATATATATTGATATAAATAAATAAGTAGAGTTTTAGAATGAAGGTGGTTATCATGTCTTGCACTTACCCACACAGGAATAAGATATGATGACAGCTCGTCAAAGAAAGGCAAGAATGCTGCCTTGAAGGTTTTGATCAATGTTATTAATACTCGACGGAGCTGATTAAAAAAAAAGAAGTTCAAGATATTCGATAATAGCAGTAGAACCAACGTTGGTCTTGCATAAAGAGTACAACAATGTGTTACTTATATCTGAACTTCATACTTAAAATGGAACAACCTGGACAAAAATATTATCTTCTTGCTTTTTTTCCCTCCTCAGCAATTCTTCTTCCTCAGCATCAAAGTCTTCTGATTTTGCTCTCTTTTTGAGTTTTCGTTTTCTGTTTGGACTTTCTGTATGGACATGCTTTACCTCATCCACTATTCTATGAAGCTGACCTTCGTTGACAAGTGGCAAGAAACAGATAACTGAAAATCAGGGGTGTCAAATCGGGAGGTTGGGCTAAATCTAGATGTGTTAAAATGGACTAAAATACTACTTGGGTTGAAATGAACTGGGTCAAGATAAATTAAACAACAAAGTTTTGCCTATATATGTGCAATGACCCAACCGTCATTTTGAGTTTTAACACCTTGTTTCTTTATTTGAGACTACCTATAGGTTCATACAATGGTTTGGGATACCGAGGGGCTCAGGGGTGCTTCGGCACCATTACATGCAAATTGGAACTTTTTATGATTCTTTATTGACTTTAGCCCTCGATTTGAGTAGTTACAATTCGTTTCATGTTTCGAGACCTTGGATAGGCATGTATAGTGTTTTTGATTTGTTGGGATGATTTGAAGGGGTCTCAGAAGCCCGGGTGATTTTCGACCATGGGTCAAGATGAATTAATGAAGGAATTTTTACTTATGTATGCAAAATTAAAAACCTAATAACCACTATTAGGGAGGCTCCTATTTAATTACATAATACAACTATATTTATCAATTGTATACAAAGTAGAAAAGGAAGATCGAAGGATAATATTTTATTTATAAATCTTCACAAATCTCCACACATAAAATAAATTATTAATACCCCTATTTATAATAGTGTGAAACCTATTTCAACTAGAAACATGAAAGCTTATTTCTATATTAATTATGACTACCAAACCTATTTAGACATGAAATAAACTAGCAATCAAATCCTAAATAATTTATGTATCCTACTACAAATTTGAATTAATTTTCCAAGATTCTCCCGTAATTCAAAGTTGTATCCGTCTCACTTGTTCGTTGTGCTGTTTTGTTGGAGCACTTCTCTCCAACTTTCACTTTTGTTGAAGCGCATGTCTCCAACTCCCTCAATTTGTTGAAGCACATGTCTCCAACTCACGTTGATGCACTATAACGATCCGATTGGTTGTTTTGAGCATTTTCATTTCGCTTGGTAGTTTACGGGTGAGAGTAGCTCCGTATGATGATTTTTGACTTATGTGAATGGTCGGTGTTGGTTTCAAGTTATCTGGAATCAATTTGGACGAATGAACTCCAAGATTTAAGTTCTAAGTTGGAAGAGTTGACCAAGTTTGACTTTTTAGCATTTGACCTCGGAATGGAGTTTTGTCAGTTCCGTTAGCTCCGTTGGGTGATTTTGGACTTGGGAATGCGTCTGGATTGTAATTTGGAGGTCCATAGTTGAATTACTCTTGAAATGGGGAAATTTGGATTAGAGATGTTTAACCAGGAGTGGACTTTTGATATCGGGGTCGGATTCGAATTCTGGAAGTTGGAATAGGTCTGTAATGGCAAGTGAGATTTGTGTGTTAAATTAGAGGCCAATCAGAGTTGATTTGATATGGTTCGGACGCTCGGTTGTGAATCTAGAAGTTCTTGAAGTTTAGTTTGATTTTCATGCGTTTTGGCGTCCAATTCGTGATTTTAGAAGTTATTTTGATGATTTGAGCGTCCGAGCGAGTTCGTGTCATATTTTTAGACTTGTGTGCATATTTGGTTTTGAGCCCCGAGGGCTCGGGTGAGTTTCAGATTGATTTCGAAATGATTTTATTAGTTTTTGATTGCTGGTTCTGGTTTCTTCGCATTTGCGATATTCTGGTCGCAAATGCGTCCATCGCATTTGTGAAGCCTGGGCGGCTGGGAAATTTTCGCATTTGCGATCAGGCTGCCGCATTTGCAAAAAGCCGGTCTTCGCATTTGCGAAGTATTTTGTCGCAAATGCGACCTTAAAAGAAATCCTTCAGGTTCGCAATTGAGATAAGTTTTTCGTATTTGCGAACCTCTTGTCGCAAATGCGACATCTGCAGCCTATTAAGTGCTGAGAATTCCGAGTTTTGCTTCATTTTTCATATTTTTGAACCCTAGCTTCGAGGTAAGGCGATTTTGTTAAGAGATTTTCATACCAAATCATTGGGTAAGTATCTTTAATCAATTTCCAACTATATTTCATGACTTTATGCAAGATTTAACATCAAATTCAAGGGAAATGTATGAAAAAACTTAGGGATTTTGTCGAAGTTTTGAAAAATGAAAATTTGATTTTTGAGAGTCGAATAAGACTCGAATTTTAAAACAAAACACATATTTGGACTCGTGATGCTATGAGTAGTCAAGACCTACCCTTGGACCCGAGTTTTGATCGGGCGGGCCCTGGGTTTGAATTTTATTGGCTTTTTAGAAATTGAATAAAAACCATAGCTTTATTAATCAAAATTGTTTTCTCTTGCATTTGGTGATGTATTCAAGTCTTCATTGCCTAGATTGAGTCGAGGGAGGCGAATTGGTAGAGGAAAATGCTAAGTTGAGTGTTGAGTTAGCCGAATCGAGGTTAGTGTTTTGCCTAGCGTTGTTGAGGGAGTGTTTCCTCCTATTTGTCATTGTTTGCTACATGCGGGGGTGATACATATGTGAGGCGACGAGCGTATGTGTATGTGTCACGGTTAATCATGCTCGGGGGTAGATTACGTTATAATTGTGTCTTGTAGAATTTCATAACCTTCTTGCTTCATGCCTCACTTGACTTCTAGATATTAAGATCGTAGTGTAAAATGTTAGAGTCAAGACTTAGCCTAATATAGCTTAATCAATTTGATAGAAATTCTTAGGATACATTGATGTGTCTAATTCGGTCATCTCTATGCATAATTGTTAATACATTGCTATGGCCGATATTTTTAGATGCTAGATTCCATACTTGTGTTGTTGATCAATTGTGGGATTTGTGGAAGTACTTGAATTATATGTCCCTTGAGGGTTTTATTAAATCATTGTTGGTTTATAAATGCCGTGATTGAGAATTTGTTGGGATATCCGTTTGAATACTCTCCTCAATGTTGTTTATACTTCCCGCCTTGCTATTTTCTTTAATTTCATATGCTTGGTAAGGAAGAGTGTAAATCACGAAGAGTGATGCCGTGCCATTGTTTATATTCATTATCATATGAGGAAAAGTGTAAAGCACGAGGGGTGATGTCGTGCCATATTATTGAGAGTAAAAGCACAAAGGGTGATGTCGTGCCATATTATTGAGATTAAAAGCATGAAGGGTGATGTCGTTCCATATTATTGAGAGTAAAAGCACGAAGGGTCATACCTGTAAGGCCCCGAAAAATTTCGCTAAGTAATTTAGGATTTTGTGGTGCCAGGTAGGCTAATTATAATATTTTATGTGCTATTAAAATGATGTATTTCAATTGGATATGGTAAATAAAGTTATAAGTCATATAATAAGTAATGTGGGGTCCAAGGGAAGGCCTAAGTCTAAGTCAAATTGGAAAATTACATAATAGGCTAAAATTCCAAATGAGTTGCACAAGTCCACACTTTGGACGAGCATATCTAAGTATATATAAGGGTTTATGTGATGAACAATCTATCAAAATGAAAGGTCTTCGAGTCTAGTTTCTAACACTTCAAATCGTTTGTCATTTGGACATTTCTACACAAAGTTATGATCAAATTACCAAAGGATGGATTTGCGATCAATTTCGCGATGGCAAAACGACTCCACGGACCGCATACGCATCGCATAGTGAAGCAGAGTCGGGCAAAATATTATGCTGTCGCATAATCGATTATGATGTCGATTATGCTATCGTGTAATGATTATGCTGCAAGTCTGCTGCCCACATAACGATTATGCTATAGCATAATTGCACCACATAATTGACTTTGGGGGTCATTTTTGAAAATTTTCATATCCGAACCCATTTTGATAAATAAGATTTGGGGATTCATTTGGAGATATTTTTCTACTAAATCTAGAGAGAGGTGAGAGCATCTTAGAGAGAGAAAGAGGGAACCTATCCTTCCAATCACCAAATCTTGCTCAAGTCTTCAAGAATCAAGGAAGACAACCACTAGATTGTCCTTCATCCGGGTAAGTCCTACTTCCAAGATTTCATATAAGAGATTATGAGTTTAAATATATGTAGTGGGGTTAGAAATAGGCCATGCATGTGACATTAAGCTATAGTATGCAAGATTAATTAACTAATTTGGGTAGTTCAGATTAAAATTGGTTAAGAGAAGTAGGGATTTCCAATTTCGGACCTTATTATCTATTTCACATGTTAGGTGTTTTATGCAATTCCTAAGAGAGTTACACCATGAGAAATCTTTCTAATTATTAATCAATTTCGCTATCTCCTTATAGATTATTATTGCTAGAGGTGTTGGTGTATTGTAGAAACTTAAGGAAAGCTCAACCAGGTATGTGGGCTAAACTTTCTCTCTTAAAATCTAATTCCATAAGTTCAAGTGTGGTAGGCTTGAAATTCCTAATTTCTATATTCCGGGTTATTACCTATAAACTTGACTATTATGAAATGAGCCTTATGATTATAGATACATGCTCAAAGTATGGGTTGCATATTAAAATGTTATGGCTTTGAGTCGTATTTAAAATAAAGGCTAAGTATGCCAAATTGTGTGACAAAACACGATATGCTTAAGACTCGTAATTGCTCATATGTGTACCTAAGGTATTGATTGAAAATGTATTATTGTTGATAATCTGCAAAGATTCTTGAAAGTAAAATAAGTGAATTGAGGGGATAGAGTGTGGCCCTCGTGCCAAGAATTTAGGTTATGATTATGGCTAGTGTTGCTAGTGAAATGTGTGGATGTGTTCAAGATTTCGAAATGAGCCTGGACTCAACTGTTTAAAAATGATTTCGAGAATGGAATTGCCTAAAAAATTTTGTAATCATTTCATGCCATAAGTGGCTATTTATAACAAATGATTTGGTTTATAAATATATCCGGTGTGATTCGAGATCTTACATACTCATGTGTTCAAATTGTACATTGTCATTTATGGGAAGGAGTTTGAAAGAATAATTGGTATATTGGTTGTTTATGATTTTGACGTGGGTTTCTATAGTTTGTCGATATGCCCCATTCTTTGGGAAGAAACCTTTTGTGTTTAAAAGTTTTCAATTACTAATGAATTTGACGTATATGATTGTTGAATAATCGATATGATGATATTGGTTGGTGATCTTTGATACTGTAGAGGTGAAAAGGTGGAATATGAAATATGACCATTGTGTCATGAAGGAAGAATCATATGTATGGCCAATATAGTCAATAAATTAATGATGTTTTGAGTAGCTAAAAGTACCAATGAAGCCATGTACGATATGATAGGTTTATTGTATGTAATATGTGGACATTGTGGACGGTCTATGAAATGCACATGAATATTGTATATGTAAATCCTATGGACGGGCTATGAAACACATATGTGTATAATATGTAAATCCTATGGACGGGCTATGAAACGCATAGGTGTATAATGTGTAAATCCTATGGACGGGCTATGAAACGCTTAGGTGTATAATATGTAAATCCTATGGACAGGCTACAAAACTCATAGGTGTATAATATGTAAATTCTATGGATGGGCTATGAAACACATAGGTGTATATTATGTAAGTTCTATGAACGGCCCATGAAACGCATATGTACATAATAAGAAAAGACCAAATGGTATGGGGAAATACCTATTTAACATAAACGGTAGGTGGTTTTTTTTTCATTGCCCTTGTTTATACAAGTTGTTGTGGTTACATTATATTTTGTATCTCACGTATAGTCATATGGTCGAATTGATCCCAAGGAAGTTCAACGCGAGGTAAGTATAATAAAACTTGAAATGTAAATCTATGGGACGTTTTATAGTTTCTTGACGTAATTTAATTTCCTCTTATTTGAGTTACCATTTTCCTTTCTTAGATGGTCATTCTATTTCGAAAGAGGACTTTTAGCTATACATACTAGTACTATTCGACAGTACTAACGTCCCTTTTGCCGGAGGCGCTGCATCTTTAATAGATGCAGTTGTTTCCAAAGTAGGCAGCAACGATCAGCGATAACGATGTTCCTTCCAGCTAACTTGGAGATCCCCACTTCATTTCGGGGTCCTGTGTTATTTGGTTATCGTGTACTTTTCATTTGAGGTATAGTCGGAGCCTTGTTGCATGCATTTCCATATTTCTCTTCAGTTGTATTTAGAGGCTCCGTAGACAGGTTGTGGGTGGTGTCAGGTATTGGAATTAAATTAGAAATATTGGTATTTGGAAAATATATTTTTCATCACATCTATAAAGAATGTAATATTCCAGATATAATGGTTGAAACTGCTAATGGAAGCAAAATGGAAGTTAATGAGATATTTAAAAAGTATGATTAATAGAATTTATCTCCTATTTATTCACGAATTAGTTGGGTAGAATAAGACCTATCAGGCTTGCTCAGTCGGGTTTACTCGGTTGAGCGCCAGTCGCACTCCTCGGTTTTAGGGCATGACAATGTTGTGCCATGTTATTGAGAGTAAAAGCACGAAGGGTGATGCCGTGCCATAATATTGAGAGTAAAAACACGAATGGTAATGCCGTGCCATGTCATTTATGAGTAAAAGCACGAAGGGTGATGTCATTCCATTGCATTTATACTTTTATACTTTTGTATCATTACGATTTCATGGCACGATGAGTGTTTCCGTGCAAGTGAGGATGAGAGATATGCATTATGTTATGATATTCTTTTGTTTCATATATATTCATGTATTACCTGGAATTGTTACCATCGTATTTATGGTTCTTATGTGACTTGTCATCACTATTTTTTCCTCATTCTCTATCTTAATCGTCGTTGTGTCACCTATGCCTTCTACTTGTTTAACTTGCAAATACCATGCCTATTTCCTGCTTTTATGATTTCATCCATGTCATATATGTTCTGTTGCACTTAGGTACGGGTATTCTTCTATGTTGGCCATTCATGCCTCTACTTGTTGCATAATAAAGAACACGTACCCCTCCCCCTTCCCTTATTTGTGATATCCATCTTCATGCCTCCATCATGCTAGTTAAATAAAATTATAACCCTTTTTCCTAATTGTGGTCATTAACTCTGTGCTCTCTGCTTAGTCTGTTACTGATGTTCTTCTGTACATTCTCGTTTATTATTACTGCTTGCATATTCCCTTCCTTGTCATTTCTATTATCGATATTTCTATCATTTGGTTGGTACTATCTTACGCATATATGGTGAGGATGAGATAAATGCACGAAGGGTGTTGTCGTGCCATAAAATTCTATGTCTTGAGTACTTCTTTCACACTATGAAAATTTTGAGGTGATTGTTGTGGTTCATGGGCTTTCGTTCTAAGAAAAGGGCCGGTTGGGATGTTGGAAACTGTTGAATTGTTATTCTTTCTGGTACGCTTTTATTGCTTTGTACAGTCGCTTTATGTACTCTATTCTATTATTCCGTCGTATAGTCCTATTGCTAGTTTACTTTATAGTGTTTATTAATGAGCATCTTTTAACTAAAAGCCTCGTCACTACTTCGACAAGGTTAGACAAGATACTTACAAGTACATGGGTCGGAGTTTTTGATACTGCACTTTTGCACACTCCGTGCAGACTATTGGAGCGAAGCTGCTGGAGAAGTGGGGAGCTGACCCTAAAGATGTTTGTGTATTCTAAGCTGCCACTTGTCCTTGGTAGTTTTAGGCGTTATTAATCTATTCATGTAGTTTTCAAACAGATCGTGTGATTATTTGTATTAGCTTTGTAAATTATGATACCTAGAAGCTCATGACGGGTTTATGTCGTACGTTTCTCTCTTATGCTATGACGGGTTGTGAGGGTTACATGATTCTTCACGTGCATATTGTGATTCAGTTTAGGCCTCATGGCATTATGGGCGAGATAGCCTTTGTGATGTTGATTCGCTTATTGCACCATAGTTGTGCTTGTCTTTCTCAGTATTGTTTGTTCCTAATGATTTTCCCACAGTTATATTTTGTGCACTCTATTTTGCTTGATGTTGACACACATGTGATCATTGAACCCAAGTATTATGGCTCAATGGGTACCCTATCTGGATTGATATGATGAGATCGGGTTGCACGCCGCAACGGTACAGTGATGAATTGTGACCCCTTATTACTGTTTTGTGTATTTTGCTTTCACCTTGTTAGAAATAGTTCATAGTGAAGTGCTAAAATTTCCCTGCCTGTTTAGCTTATTTAGTAGTCTAATTATTTAGTTTTCTTATTGGTATTTTTCATGTTTGAATTATTACTTGTTAGTGTACGAAACCCGTTATGTGGGGCTCCATATGATTATTATTGATACTTTTCGGTGTGTCTGCTTGTATTGGCTAAGATGAGGTTCCTAGACTTGAGATTTGCGCTATTTTATTGGGATGAGGAATGTTTGGAAGAATAACACTATATTTTGCTGAGGATTTGGACAATGGCCCTGGTCAGACGAGTGAGGTCTTGGCTTGTTGATTAGAAGGGTGGTTAAGCGGTTATGCGTGTTTCTTTCATCAACGGTAGGGTATGAGGGTTTTGAACGAGGTTCTAATCTGTATGAGGTTTGCTACCAGCACCAGATTTGTTTTTGAGCAATAATGGTGGTCAATAGTTCCTACCATGAGTGTCGAAGTGATGTGGTATATCATGTGATTCATCTTAGGTTATGGTCATGATTTGATACGGCCTGCTCAGACTTGTACAGTGTGTGGATGTGGGATTCGGGTCTTGTAATGAATTCTAGGTGATAGAGATTAAATTCTAAGGTTTCAGGACCAAGGTAGAAATAAGGATCTCTAATTGTGTTGTGTTCGCGGGCTTATGTGGAACGGAGTGACGTGGGATCACCCCCGAGTTTATGCATGGTAAGCATACACCGTGATTTGATCGCTTTGGAACGACTCCTAGCACATTCGAGGACGAACGTATGTTTAAGTGGTGAAGGATATAACGATCCGACTGGTCGTTTTGAGCATTTGCATTTCGCTTGGTAGTTTACGGGTGAGAGTAGCTCCGTATGATTAATTTTTGACTTATGTGAATCGTCGGTGATGGTTTTCAAGTTATCCAGAATCAATTTGGAAGAATGAACTTCAAGATTTAAGTTCTAAGTTGGAAGAGTTGACCAAGTTTGACTTTTAGCATTTGACCTCGGAATAGAGTTTTGTCAGTTCCTTTAGCTCCGTTGGGTGATTTTGGACTTGGGAACGCGTTCGGATTGTAATTTGGTGGTTCGTAGTTGAATTAGTCTTGAAATGGCGAAAGTTGGATTTGAGAAGTTTGACTGGGAGTGGACTTTTGATATTGGGGTCGGATTCTAATTCCGATTCCGAAAGTTAGAATAGGTCTGTAATGGCAAATGAGACTTGTGTGTTAAATTTGAGGCTAATCGGAGTTAATTTGATATGTTGCGGATGCTCGGTTGCGAATCTAGAAGTTCTTGAAGTTTAGTTTGATTTTCATGTGTTTTGGCGTCTGATTCATGGTTTTAGAAGTTATTTTGATTATTTGGCGTCTGATTCATGGTTTTAGAAGTTATTTTGATGATTTGAGCGCACGAGCGAGTTCATGTCGTGTTTTTAGACTTGTGCGCGTATTTGGTTTGGAGCTCCGAGGGCTCGGGTGAGTTTCAGATTGGTTTCAGAATGATTTTTATTAGTTTTTGATTGCTGGTTCTGGTTTCTTCGCATTTTCCCTAGGCGGCTGGGCAATTTTCGCATTTGCGATGAGGCTGCCACATTTGCAGAAAGTCGTTCTTCGCATTAGTGAAGTATTTTGTCGCAAATGCGACCTTAAAAGAAATCCTTCAGGTTTGCAATTGCGACAGGTTTTCAGCATTTGTGGGGCTCGCATTTGCGAACCCCCTGCCGCAAATGCGACATCTGTAGATGTGATGACCCAAAAGGTCATCCCGTATATTTCTAGCTATTTCTGTGTTTCGAGGTCGTGAAAACCTCCTTCTATCTCACCTCGATTTGTGTGAGCCCGGGCGCGTAACCGGGAAGCCTTTATGTGAAAAACTTATAAAAATGATAATTTTTGATTAGAAATTTGAATAAAAGTTGACTTTCAATGTTTTTGGTAAACGGATCCGGACCTGTGATTTGACGGTCTCGGAGGGTCCGTAGGGAAATATGGGACTTGGGCATATACCCGAAATCGAATTCCGAGGTCCCAAGTCCGAGAAATTAATTTTTAAAAGAAATTTTTTTCTGAAAAATATAAGAGATTTTGAAAATGGAATTTGAAGTGTAACCTTTGATATCGGGCCCGTATCTTGGTTCCGTTGCCCGGTACAAGTTCGATATGTTTTATATGTATTATCTGTGAAGTTTGGTATGAAACGGACTTCGTTTGACATGATTCGGACCTTAAATGCAAAAAAATTAATGTTTTAAGAGGTTTTGAAATATTTCTTTGATTTTAGGTTTAATTCGTTGTTTTTGATGTTATTTTGGTGGTTTTATTACACAAATAAGTTCGTAGGACGTTTTTGAGGTTGTGTGCATATTTGGTTTTGAGCTCCAAGGGCTCGGGTGAGTTTCGGGGGGCAAAAACGTAGGAAAATTTAGTGTTGGAGGCTGTTTCTGGTGTCTGGTGTCTAACACTATGCGATCGCATAAGTTGTTCTGCGGTCGCATAGCATAGTGTGAGAGGAGGGATTCTGCCACTCTATGCGATTGCATAGGCAGGGCTGCGACCGCATAGGTGTATAGGAGAGCTGGGGGGTGGGCTGATAGTGTATTGTGTGACCGTACTAGCTGGTTCGCGATCGCATGGGGTGGGCTCAGTGGTCTTGTGCGATCGCAATGCATTATCCGCGATCGTATTGCATGTTTGGTCAGTGGCAGCTTTTCTTCTATGCGATCACATTTGTCTCTACGTGACCGCATAGCATGTTCTGGTCAGTACCATATTTTCTTCTATGTGATCGCATTGTTTTATCCGCGATCGCAATGCACAAAATACCTGGGCAGAATATAAGTTCTCATAATCGGGGTTTCACCATTTTTAATATGTTTTGACTTCTAGAACTTGGTTTTAGGTGATTCTTTGAGAGTTTTTCACACAAATCGAATGGGTAAGTGTTCTTCCACTAGAATTAAATATATTTCATGAATTAGTTCTTGTCTTTATCATTTAATTTGTGTTTTGGGTTGAGGGGATTGTGGGGTTGAAAGAAAACTTCAAAAATAAAAATTCATGATTTGAATGACCAAATGATATCGGAATTGGGTAGATTTAGTATGGGTGAACTCGTATCGGAATGGGTAACCGGAATTTGTAAGATTTTTCGGGTTCCGAGGTGCGGGCTCGGGGGTCGACTTTTGGGTCGATTTTTTATAATTTTGTAAAGATTGAAACTTTATTATTCGAAATAGTTCCTTATACGTTTTATGTGTATTTTGAAGTTGTTTTAGTTGATTTTGAGCTGTCCGAAGGTCTTTTCGCCAGAGAAGTCTATTTTTTTGAGTACCGGATTGTCGTCTTTGAGGTAAGTATCTTGCCTAACCTTGTGCGGGGGAAACTACCCCTTAGGATTGAGTCTTCCTTGTTGATTGTAGTCTGAGTATGCGAGGTGACGAGTGTGTACTCATACTTATTTTCAATTAGATTGCCCTTTTAGGATTCGTAGATTCTTATATTACATGTGTATCATTTGTAATTGTTACATTTGAATCCTTGGTTGTTAATTGCATCCCTTCCCGTTTAAATTAGAATTACTTGTTTTTGGATTATTTCGTTGGCTATTTGACTTTACTTGACTTAAGTGAATATTCTACTTCTCTTGTCATCATGCTATATTTTCTTCCTAGCTTGCCTAATTGACTATAATTAGTGTTATCTAGCCTTATAGTTGACTAGCCGTAGTTGGAACATCTATTCGTTGGAGTCAAGCATGCCCGTGAGTCTTACATTGTGATTTATATGAATATTCCCTTAAGTTCCACTTAGCTCTAATTGTTAGACATTTATGTTATTGGTATTTCGTTGATGTTGCCTGTTACTGGGCCTTTGTTTAAGCTGAGTGTTATTCCGTGAAGTTAACTGTTTAGATGAGATTGGTTATAGTTGTTTCCCTTGCCGGGATGTTATGGTATCTGTTACTGTTTATGCTATTAATGATATGGTTTGTATTATTGACTCCCTTGCCGGGATGTGATGGTTTCTATTACTGTTTATGCTGTTAATGATATTGTTTGTACTGTTGACTCCCTTGCCGGGATGTTGTGGTTTCTATTACTGGTTATGCTGTTAATGATATTGTTTGTATTGTTGACTCCCTTGCCGGAATGTGGTGATTTTCCTTGCCAAACTGTTGTTCTTGATATTGTTTGGGTGAGGAAGACTGTAAAGCACGAAGGGTGATGTCGTGTATTGTGAGGATGAGAGTGTTAAAGCATGAAGGGTGATGTCGTGCCATGTTATGGTATTAAAGCACGAAAGATAATGCCATGCCATGTTATGATATTAAAGCACGAAGGATAATGCCGTGCCATGCTATGATATTAAAGCACGAAGGATAATGCGCTGCCGTATCTATTTATTTATTGTGAGGATGAGAGTAAAAGAATGAAGGGTGATGACGTGCACTTGTTTTGGTGAGAATGAGAGTAAAGCACGAAGGGTGATGCCGTGCACTTGTTTTGGTGAGGATGAGAGTAAAAGCACGAAGGGTGATGCCGTGCACTTGTATTTGCATTTTATTTCGTTGTTCTAAATTTTGATATTCCTACTGATCTCTTACTGCATTTGTTGGCAAGATTTGATATTCCTCCTGTACGGCAAGGTAAGTTCCGGTGGATAAATCTTGAGGAGATTTTGATCAAGGGATTTTATTGAAAAGTATCATTGAAAAAGCAATGGTTTGAAATGATTATATTTGAATGACTTATACATCAAAGATATATTTGAAAATCACTAGTCTTGCCTAAAATGATATTTGGAAGTCAGTTATTGGGAAAGCATCTTTGAGAAGTTTTCGCATTTTGAAGGAAACTATGTTTTACGTAATTCTCTCTATTAAATATACTTATATCTACTTTTGGAAAAAATATGTTTTCAAAGGAAACTCTTCCATACTAAAATGATTTTTATTTGCAAAAGTTTTTCATATGAACTGTTGTTTAAAGATTTCCACTAGTTTATGGATTTTAGTAGCTAAGGCCCGATGTGAACAAACCGATGTAGAGTTGAGTTATTGGTGTTCTCTAATGTATTGTGTTTCCTTTCGGTTTGGTTTGTTTTGTTGTCCATCTTTCTGGGTATTTTTGTGCTGTTTCGTAATTGATTTCTGTAATTGCCTTCCGCTTTATATTGTCATTGTTGTAAATTATTCCGTGAAGTCTTAGATAAATGTAACATTCGGTCATTTCTACATTCATGTTATTTATCTTGTAGACCAGTGGTGTCTTGACTAGTCCTCATCACTACTCCACCGAGGTTAGTCTTGATACTTACTGGGCACCGCTGTGGTGTGCTCATACTACACTTCTGCATATTTTTGTGTGCAGATCCAGGTTCATATTGTAGTAGCTGTGTGGATGATTGCCGAGGAGACTCAAGGTAACCTGTTGCTGCGTTCGCAGGCGTTGGAGTCACCTTCTTTGTATTTATTATTCATACACTGTTGTATCTATTTCCAAACAATTGTACTTAGAAGTTGTAGAAGATTCGTAGAGCTTATGACTTGTACTACCGGTTTTGGGAAAGTTTATTCATTCTGTTGAGATTCTATATTAAGACTGTTAGTTTTCCTTTTAGTTTGTTATTCAGTAACTGCTAGGCTTAACTAGTCCCTAAGACTAGGTGCCATCACGATACCCAACGGAGGAAAATTGGGTCGTGACTGCAGCCTGTTAAGTGCTGAGAATTCCGACTTTTGCTTCATTTTTCATATTTTTGAACCCTAGCTTCGAGGTAAGGCAATTTTGTGAAGATATTTTCATACCAAATCATTGGGTAAGTATCTTTAATCAATTTCCAACTATATTTCATGACTTTATTCAAGATTTAACATCAAATTCAGGGAAAATCTATGGAAAAACTTGGGGATTTTGTCAAAATTTTGAAAAATAAAAATTTGAGTTTTGAGAGTTGAATAAGATTCGGATTTAGAAACAAAACACATATTTGGACTCGTGCGGCTATGGGTAGTCAAGACCTACCCTTGGACACGGGTTTTGACCGAGATGGCCGGGGGTTTGACTTTAGCTGACTTTTTAGAAATTCCATAAAAATCACAGCTTTATTAATTGAAATTGTTTTCTCTTGCATTGTGTGATGTATTCAAGTCGTCATTGGCTAGATTGAGTCAAGCGGAGGCGAACTGGTAGAGGAAAAGGTTAAGTTGAGTGTTGACTTAGCCTAATCGAGGTAAGTGTTTTGCCTAGCTTTGTTGAGGGTGTTTTTCCTCCTATTTGTCATTGTTTGCTACATGCGGGGTTGATACACATGTGAGGTGACGAGCGTATGTATATGTGCCAGGGTTAATCATGCTCGGGGTTAGATTATGTTATAGTTGTGTCTTGTATAATTTCATAACCTTCTTGCTTCATGCTTCACTTGACTTCTAGATAATAAGATCGTAGTGTAAAATGTTAAAGTCGAGACTTTGCCTAATATAGCTTAATCAATTTGATGGAAATTATTAGGATACATTTATGTGGCTAATTCGGTCAACTCTATGCATAATTGTTAATACGTTGCTATGGCCGATATTTTTAGATGCTAGATTCCATACTTGTGTAGTTGATCAATTGTGGGATTTGTGGAAGTACTTGAATTATATGGCCCTTGAGGGTTTTATTGAATCATTGTTGGTTTATAAATGCCGTAATTGAGAATTTGTTGGGATATCCGTTTGAATACTCTCCTCAATGTTGTTTATACTTCTTGCATTGCCATTTTATTGAATTTCATATGCTTGGTGAGGAAGAGTGTAAAGCACGAAGTGTGATGCCGTGCCATATTATTGAGAGTAAAATAACGAAGGGTGATGTTGTTCCATATTATTGAGATTAAAAGCACGAAGGTTGATGTCGTGCCATATTATTGAGAGTAAAATCATGAACGGTGATGCCGTGCCATATTATTGAGAGTAAAATCACGAAAGGTGATGCCGTTCCATGTCATTTCTGAATAAAAGCACGAAGGGCGATGTCGTCCCATGTTATGATATTCTTTTCTTGTATATATCTTCATGTCTTACCTTGAATTGTTACCATCATATTTATGGTTCTTATGTGACTTGTCGTCACTGTTCTGTCCTCATTCTCTATCTCAATAGTTGTTGTGTCGCCTATGCCTTCTACTTGTTTAACTTGCAAATACCATGCCTACTTCCTCTTGTTATGATTTCATCCATGTCATATCTGTTCTGTTGCACTTAGTTATGGGTCTTCTTCCATGTTGTCCATTCATGTCTCTACTCGTTGCATTATAAAGAACATGTACCCCTCCCTCTTCTCTTATTTGTTATATCAATCTTCATGCTTCCATCATGCTAGCTAGATGAAATTATAACCCTTTTTCCTAATTGTGGTCATTAACTCTATGCTCTCTGCTTAGTCTGTTACTGATGTTCTTCTGTAAATTCTCGTTTATTATTACTGTTTGCATACTCCCTTCCTTGTCATTTCTACAATCGATATTTCTATCATTTGGTTGGTACTGTCTTACGAATATATGGTGAGGATGAGATAAATGCACAAAGGGTGTTCCCGTGCCGTTAGATTTGATATCTTGAGTACTTCTTTCACACTATGAAAGTTTTGAGGTGATTGTTGTGGTTCATGGACTTTCATTCTAAGGAAAAGGCCGGGTAAGATGTTGGAAACTGTTGAATTGTGATTCTTTCTGGTACTCTTTTATTGCTTTGTACAGTCGCATTGTGTGCTCTATTCTATTATTCCGTCGTATAGTCCTATTGCTAGTTTACCTTATAGTGTTTATTAATGAGAATATTTTAAATAAAATCCTCGTCACTACTTCGACGCGGCTAGACAAGATACTTACCTGTACATGGGGTCGGTTTTTTTGATACTGCACTTCTGCACACTCCGTGCAGACTATTGGAGCGGAGCTGCCGGAGAAGGCGGGAGCTGACCCTGAAGATGTTCGTGTATTCTGGATAGAAGCTGCCACGTGTCCTTAGTAGTTTTAGACGTTATTAATCTATTCATGTAGTTTCCAAACAGATCGTGTGATTATTTGTATTAGCTTTGTAAATTGTGATTCCTAGAAGCTCATGATTCGTATTACTAGGTCTTGGGTAAATTTGTAAATACCCAGTTATCTATTCTCTTATAGTCTCAGATGAGTGGTTTTTATCTGTTAGTTGGCTTACCTATCGGGTTGAGTTAGGTTCCATCGCGACTGGTGATTTTGGGTCGTGACAATTTGTCACCAACACTCAATTTTGTTGAAGCACCTGTCTTCAACTCTCATTGATGCACTTTATCACCAACACCCTATTTTTGTTGAAGCACCTGTCTCCAACTCACGTTGATGCACTTTGTCACCAACCGCTGATGCACTTTTTCATCAACACTCAATTTTGTTGAAGCACTTGTCTCCAACTCACGTGGATGCACTTTGTCACCAACACTCGATTTTTGTTAAAGCACCTAACTCCAACTCGCGTTCATGTACATTGTCACCAACCGTCGATGCACTTTGTCACCAACACCTAATTTTGTTGAAGCACCTGTCTTCAACACTCGTTGATGCACTTTGTCACCAACACTCAATTTTGTTGAAACACATAATCAACTTCCATCTTTCTGTAAACCTCTCCATCTTTTAGATAAAAGTTTCTTCATCTTGTGCCATATTTGTTTGCACTTCTTTAAACTTATTTTTTTAATATGTCATGAAACTTTTCATCGAATAACATAATCTTGTCGACAACTATCTATGATTGTGCCAATATATTTTTGGCCAGAGGGGCGGCACACATTGCCTAGCGCCGCCCGCCGGCAGCGGAAGCTACTTGATTCTCTCCTAGGATCGTAGAAACTCTCATACCAATACGAAGAAACTATGGTATTATAAATCTTCACAAATCTCCACATATAAAATACATTATTAATACCCCTATTTATAATAGTATGAAACCTATTTCAAGTAGAAACATGAAAGCTTATTTCTATATTACTTGTGACTACAAAACCTATTTAGACATGAAATAAACTACCAAACCCTAAATAATTTAAGTATCATACTACAACTTTGAATTAATTTTCCAACAAAAGTCCTTGATTCTAGTACATTAAATGGGTACTAACCGCACAACCCTCACCCCACCACCCCAATACCTCTCATCCACCCCCACGTCTCCTAGCTAACCTCACATATTTAATCATGTCAAATTATTTTCTTTCTCATTTTCAAAATTTCTTTCTCTCTAAGACAATTTATCAGATTCTCTGTCTAAAATTATCTATTTTTAAGTTACTAGGTACTGATTTCATCTCTCTCGAACTAAACCTAGAATCAACATTGAAATTTCGTTGATATGAACTTCATATATTCGATTATCATGCCCCATTTTAGAGTAATAATGTCTAAGAAAGCTACATCAATTAGAAGTCCCAGAAACATAACGACATTGAATTGGGTGATAGGCAAATCTAACAGGCAATGAAGGTTCATATGTTATACGAGAAATTGTATAATGTTGTATGAAGCATGCCAGGCAAACTGTCTGGCCACACGTTTGAAGATGTATCAGAACTGTATGAAAGTTGTATACGAAAAGTTGTACGATGTTGTATGAAAATTATATGAAAGTAGTATGAAGCATAATGGAAAAACAGTAATTGGCAATGAACCCACGTTGAAAGATGTATCAAAATTGTATGAATGTTATGGAAATTGTATGATGAGTTTAATGAAGTTGTATGATGTTATATGAAAGTTGCATGAAAGCTATGTTATCAAATCAGGATAGCTGTAATAAACAATTAAACTATTTAAACTTTCTCAAATATAAACAGAAACAGAAAGTTAGTAACACTAGTTTAACGAAATAAATTCTGAAAAACAGTATAGGAATAAATCGAGCCCACTGAATGCACAGTGTGTCCTTAAGAAAATTATTCCCCTCAAGTACCCGAGGTGTTGGAATATTATCCTCCCAGGATAGAACAATCCATTTCAAACCTAAAGGCTTATTTCCCGGAGGAAGATCAACCAATTCCCATGTATGGTTATCTAAAATTGATTGAATCTCACTATTGACTGCATCTTTCCAAAATGCTGAATCAGAAGACGACATAGCTGCTTTAAAAGTTTGAGGTTCATTTTCAAGCAAGAATGTCACAAAATCTGGTCCTAAGGAAGTAGATGTTCTTTGACGTTTGTTACGTCTTGGATCTTCTACACTTGGAGTATTTTCCTTTGGTTCTTCCCGAGGTCGTTTATGTCTTTCACTTAAAGACTCACATTCAGTTTTATACGGATAGATGCTTTCAAAGAATTCAACATTATCTGACTCCATTACTGTATTAACATGAATCTCGGGATTATCAGATTTATGAACCAAAAACCGACATGCTTTGATGTTTGTAGCATATCTAATAAAAATGCAATCTACTGTTTTTGGTCCAATTTTAACGCTTTTAGGTAAAGGAACTTGTAGCTTTGCTAGACAGACACCCCCACACTTTGAAATATTTCAAGATGGGTTTTCTTCCTTTCCATTTTTCATATGGAATAGATTGCGTTTTGCTGTGGGGTACTCTGTTGAGTATTCGGTTAGTTGTAAGGATAGCTCCCCCCTCCCCCCACAAACTTTGCGGTAATACGAAACTTATTAATAAAGAATTCATCATTTCCTTTAATGTCCCATTTTTCTTTTCCGCAATTCCGTTGGATTGAGGTGTGTAAGGTGCAGTAGTTTGATGGATAATTCCATATTTCGAACATATTTCTGCAAACGGAGATTCATATTCTCCACCTCTATCACTTCTAATCACTTTGATCTTTTTATTCAATTGATTCTCCACTTCATTCTTGTATTGCTTAAATTTTTCAATTGCTTCATCCTTACTATTAAGAAAATAAACATAACAATATCGAGTGCAATCGTCAATAAAAGTAATAAAATACTTTTTCCCACCTCGAGATGGTGTGGACTTCATATCGCAAATGTCAGTATGAATTAAGTCTAAAGGATTTGAATTCCTTTCAACAGACTTAAATGGACATTTTGCAAACTTTGATTCAACACATATTTGGCATTTCGATTTATTACACTCGAATTTAGGCAATACTTCTAAATTAATTAACTTTCACAAGGTTTTATAATTGACATGTACTAAACGAATATGCCATATATCATTTGACTCCAATAAATAAGAAGAAGCTAAAATTTTATTCATACTGTCAACAACCATTACATTGAGTTTGAAAAGGCCCTCCGTGAGATAGTCTTTTCCAACATACATTTCATTCTTGCTTACAACAACTTTATCAGAAGAAAATACACATTTGAATCCATTTTTCACAAGTAAAGAAGTAGAAACTAAATTCTTCCTAATAGCCGGAAGATGAAGAACGTTGTTGAGCGTTAACAACTTGTCGGGAGTCCTCTTCAGGAATATCTTACAATAACCTTCAATCTTGGCTGTTGAATTATTTCCCATGGAAATCTCTTCTTTGGGACCAGCAGTAGAGTAAGTCGCAAATACTTTTTGACAACACAAACATGTCGAGTGGCTCCAGAGTCAATCCACCATTCCTTCGGATTTCCAACTAGGTTGCATTCTGAAAGCATTTCACAAAGATCATCAATGTCATCATTCTTATCCACTATGTTGTCTTGTCCCTTCTTCTTATCCTTTTTCGGGAGACGACAATCAGTGGCTTTGTGACCAACTCTTCCACAATTGTAGTAGTTTCCCTGGAATTCTTTTTGTTCTGCTCCTTAGTCTGTCCAGAAGACCTCTTCCTCTTCTTACTTTTTGGAGCAGTCACCTCAACGATATTAGCTCCCATGATCGTTGAATTTCCACGAGACTTTTTCTCAGCTGTTTTGTTTTCTTCCTAAATCTTGAGACGTATCACAAGGTCTTCCAACTTCATTTCTTTGCGCTTGTGCTTAAGATAGTTCTTGAAATCTCTCCACAAAGGAGGCAATTTTTCAATCATTGCAGCCACTTGAAATGCTTCATTCACGACCATACCTTCAGAAATAAGGTCGTGAAAAATAAGTTATAGCTCCTGAACTTAGGTTCCCACAGTTTTGCTGTCTATCATTTTGTAGTCTAGAAACTTGGCAACCACGAACTTCTTCAAGCATGCATCTTCCGTCTTGTACTTCTTCTCAAGTGCGTCCCACAATTCTTTTGAAGTATTCATCATACTGTACACATTGTACAAGTCATCCTTTAAAGCGCTAAAGATATAGCCTTTGCAAAGAAAATCTGCCAGCTTCCACGCCTCAACAATCATGAATTTCTCGTTGTCTGGCATGTCCGCAGCAGGCACTGGAGGTTCTTCACTAGTGAACTTCTGCATACCAAGTGTGGTAAGCCAGAAGAACACCCTTTGCTGCCATCCTTTGAAGTTGGCTCCAGAAAATATCCCCGGTTTCTCTGTCGGTGGATTATCAGTTCGGCTTGACGAGGCTATCATCGTTGCCACAACAGATGCAGAAGAATTTCCGTTATCAATTTCCATTTCTCACTATCAACAACAGAAGAATTCAATTAATGGCAAAACAAGAACAGTAAAAAATACTGTAATTAAAATTAAACAGTATGTATAATAAATAAAAACCGAAGTTTTTATATACTGTTTCACAAAAAATGATGAAGTTTTTATGTAATGACCCGACCGGTCGTTTTACGTTATCAGACCCCATTCGCTTAAATGCAAATTCCCATAGCGGCTTATTGTGATTTATGACTTGCGGGGATGGGTGGTTCGGGATTCGAAAGTGTTTAGAGTAATATAGGAACACTTGGTTCCTTAAGGTTGGCCTTTAAGGCCAAGTTTGACATCGGTCAATATTTTGATTAAACGACCTCGGAATCGAGTTTCGACGGTTCCGGTAGCTTCGTATGATGATTTTGGACTTGGGCATATGTTCGGAATGGGTTTTGGATGACACGGGAGCATTTCGGCGCCCAATAGCGAAATAAGAGTTTCCTTAAAGTTCATATTGTGGTTTGGGGCGTGATTTTGTGTTATCGAGGTCCAAACAGAATTCCAAGACCTGCAGTAGTTATGTCATTCATGACTTGCTCGCAAAATTTGGGGTCATTCCGAGTAGTATAGGTCAGTTCGGCGCATTGTTAGCGAATTCAAGAAACTTAAAGTTCCTAAGTTTGATTCTAGGGGTTTTGAGGTGTGATTTTGAGTTTTAGCATTGTTTTGGGTGTTCCGAAGGCTCGAGCGAGTCCGTATTATGATTTGGGACTTGTTGGTATATTTGGACGGGGGCTCGGGTTGGCCCAGGTGCCTCTCGGGCACCAAACGAGGTTAAAAACCAGCTGGAGCAATTGCTGGTGCACCTGTTCTGGGGGAGCACGAGCAACATTTGAGAGTTGTGCTCCAGACTTTGCGAGAACAGAAGCTATATGCTAAGTTCTCCAAATGTGAGTTCTGGTTGGATTCCGTTGCATTCTTGGGGCATGTGGTATCCAGAGAGGGTATCAAGGTTGATCCTCAGAAGATTGAGGCAGTTCAGAGTTGGCTGCGTCCTACTTCAGCTACAAAGATCAGGAGCTTTTTGGACCTAGCAGGCTATTATCGCCGATTTGTGGAGGGATTCTCTTCTATTGCAGCTCCATTGACTAGATTGACTCAGAAGAATGCCCCGTTCAGATGGTCCGACGAGTGTGAGGCGAGCTTTCTGAAGCTCAAGACAACATTGACCTCAGCACCAGTTCTGGTATTGTCTTCCGGTTCGGGGATGTATACAGTGTATTACGACGCTTCACGCATTGGTTTGGGATATGTGTTGATGCAGGAAGGATAGTTATTGCCTATGCTTCTCGCCAGCTGAAGGTTCATGAGAATAATTACCTCGCGCATGATTTATAGTTGGCGACGATTGTTCATGCACTTAAGCTTTGGATGCACTACTTGTATGGGGTGTCCTGTGAGGTTTATATAGACCATCGCAACTTGCAACACTTGTTCAAGCAGAGGGATCTTAACTTGAGGCAGCGTAGATGGCTCGAGTTGTTGAAGGATTATGATATCACCATTCTTTATCATCCGTGCAAGGCAAATGTGGTAGCAGATGCCTTGAGAAGGAAGGAAGAGAGTATGGGTAGCTTGGCCTATATTGCAGCAGAGGAGAGACCTCTAGCCTGGGACATTTAGTCCTTGTCTAAAGTATAAAGTTTGAGTTCACAATCTAATGATGAAATTGGACAAACCATCAGGAATGATTGTAGCATAAGATTAAATATAATTAATCTTGATTATGGGAATGGTTAAATTCCAACTTCTTGTGCTAGTACATTTTGTATGTATTGAACGGACCAAGTAGGAATAAGTATTTTATACTGACTTAATAAAATAAACTTCTAGCCGTTAAATGTACTTATACTCTTAATCTTGATATAATTATTATTAGTTGTGTATATTACTATTGTTTTGATTTATTAAAAGGTGAGATTCTTTCGTGGGTCAATATGCCTGGTAAATTGGATAATAATAATATACATTGGCGAAATAATAGTTAATTGATAAAATCCATGTATCGGTTTAGAGATTGATGATACACTTTTATGAAAGATTATAAGTTTTCATGTGTAAACATGACCGATGGATTTTGTATCCGACGACATGAAATAAGTTAAGCGAAAGTCTGAAGGAAATAATCAATAAATTAAATCGTCAGTAATTTAATTTAATTGATTATTATCTAAATCTTAACATGGGGAGTTAAATAAGATTTAATAGATGAATTTTGAAATTGAATAAGGAGTGCAATAACGAATTTTTAGTGGAGTAATTCGTAATTAATTATGGTAGATATTAATTTCAAAAATTATAAATCAATTCCATATTTGGAAGCCTTGTTAATTAAATTCTATGGTCCCTGCTGTGCCTAAATAATGTGATATAAAAGAATCATTTTTTCTGGTGGAAAAGAAAACCCAACAGGTTTTGGAAAAATATTTTAACCTTTAAAATGTGTGCTATAAATACATAAGGTTTTCCACCTAGAGAAAATAGAACAAAAGTGGCAGAAAATTCCAGCCTATTTTCCTAAAAATTTCGCCCACACGAAATTGTAATTTTCGGATATTATTTGGGTAACACAGTAGAAGACCGTGGAATATTCGGAGATTGTGGTTGTGCGAGTAGTGGAGATTTCAACGAGACGATGTGAAACTGAAGGCTCACATGACTAAAGAACCATATTCACGCTTTAGGAGGTAACCCGTGAAATTCTGTTTATACTAGTTGTCTAGATTACATGTGATTTTGATACTGGGATTGCTTCCGTTGCTTATAAAAATTCATCAATTAGTATCAGAGCCCACTCACATCTAATTAGATAACTAGTTTTTTCATGAAACAAGAATATCATGTTTATGTGCATTTTTGAATTAGATGTATATGTGGTTTTCTGAAAAACTACACTGATATTTTGTGAATTAACTATGCAAAAATTTGGATTATTTTTGTAATCATGAGATATCTGTTTTTATTGATATCTGATTGGGATGATCTGATTTTTTTTTGTAAACCCTCGAAAAACGCAAAACTTGATTTTGACCGAATTGCCGGTATTTTCGGAGGTCAGAAAATCGACGACTCCGTTTGAGCTGAAATTTGGTGGGTCTATCGGAAACGAAGTGGTGAGAAAAACTCAGTTCTTTTGCAGTGAATCATGGTGGTTTTCGGTGTTTTCAAGTCGTTTGGACTGTATTTTGGACGTTTTTCTATTTTCTGAAAATTATTTCTTAATAATTTTAATTCGTTTTTAATTCAATTATGGTGGGGTGACTTCTCATGCTCTCTATGATTAAATACTACTGATATAATGTGTTTACACATTGGCCATTAGTAGGTAAACATGTTGTTATATTAAATTCAATAATAGAAGTGTAGGATTTTATTGACTAGATCTTACAAGGTATACATAATATCGTGTGATGATATAATTATTTTATAAGAAAGTGAAATCCTTTGTTTGATATCCTGGATGACAAATGATTGGTGCGTTTGGCATATTTATGCATAAAAATAAAATAAAAAATTTAAAATTTAGTTTATGTCTTCATGCCCTACGTGATTACTAATCATGGATTTTTGATGAAGAAATTTTTTCTCTGGTTGGATGTTGTATTAAGTAAAATATGACAGTATTTTGTATGAGTTTTATATTATTGGTATGACTCTTAAGCTATGGTCCATATTCTGCCATAAAATAATTTTATGAGCTACATGTATTTTCACTTGTAAATTGAGAATTTTAAAAGTAATAAAGAGTTACCACTAAAGTGATTTGTTTATTTGAACTCATGAAAAATTCTTAATAAATTGTACATGTGAAACTATGTCTATTCATGGATTGAGCATTATGATTAATAATTAGGATCCATAAAATGGTCTATTTATTAGATTCATTAAAATCTGCTTAATGTACCATGTGAAAATTATCCTTGATAAATCTACATTAGTGGTGAAATTTTTTAACTAGTAAAAGTTTTATATTTGGGTACTATTGAGACTAACTCCATCCATGAGAAGAGATATTAGGGTTTTCGCCGAACATGAGGAAATATGATATCTCAGGATATTGTGTGTTTAATAAAAGAATAATTTAATGCAAAGGGAGATATTATGTATCCTAGAAATAGGTAGAACATAATATGTGTCTTGAGCTCATAGTATAATTATAAGGAGAATGGAAATCAATATCATTGTAACGATCGGATCGGTCGTTTTGAGCTCTAGTGCGTCGTTCGGCGGTTGGAGGTCATGAGCAGCTTCACTTCAGGTATTATAAATTTTATGCATGGGTGGAATTGAAATTCGGGAATTTTGAAGTGGATTTGGAAAGAGAATTCTCATTTCGGAAGCTTTAAGTTAGAAGAATCTGACTAAGGGTTGATTTTGAGCAAACGACCCAGGAATGGAATTTTGAAGATTCCCATAGTTTCATATGGTGATTTCGAACTTAGGAGCATGTTCATATTTGGATTTGGAAGTCCGTAATAGGACAATTCGGCGCATTTTGGTGAAATTTGGAAAATAGAAGATTTTTGAAAAGTTTGACCGAGAGTTGATTTTTTAAAATCGGGGCGCATTTTCGGAATCCGGTTCTAAAAATTAGAACAACTCCATTATGTTATTTATGACTGATGTGAAAAATTTGAAGTCATTCCGGATTGATTTGATACGTTTCGGCGCAAAATATAGAAGTTGAAAGATTTAAAAACTCATAATTTGATTCGATGCGCGATTCGTAATTTCGGCGTTGTTTGACGTGATTTGAAGCCTCGACTAAGTTTGTATTATATTTTGGGACATGTTGGTATAATTGGTTAAGGTTCGAAGAGCCTCGGGTGGATTTCAGAAGGTTAGCGAATTGGATTTCGGACAAAAAAAAGCTGCTCGAATTTTTCTGCTGCAAAAGTTGTTTTGGACAGCAACTGGTGCATTATAGAGCTGACTTTGGAAGCTTACATGTCGAAATATATAAGGAATCTGAAAATTATCAAAACATAAAAGTTGTATATCCTTAATTATAGTTTCCATAAAGTTAAACCATTCATCATTTGGATATTTGTACAGAAAGCTATGATTGATTGAATGAAGGATGGTAAAGCAGTTTCGCTAGAAATTTCTGATGCATGGAGCCGACTTTGGAAGCTTATATCTCGAAATATTTAAGGATTTATATAGTGGAAAACCTATCAAATGAAATATGTTTGAGTCTAGTTTCTAAGGGTTCAAACCGTTCATCATTTGGATATTTCTACAAGGAGTTATGGACGTTTTAATAAAAGGTGTCCAACAGAAGAAAACTTGTAATACGAGGTACACCCTTCACATCGCAAGGTACAAGTCAATGAGGCACTTGTGCCTATATAAGGCAGTCACGGGCAGCAGCCATTTTTGGGTATTTTCTTGAGCTAGGAATTGGTTCTTTCATGGTGGATTCGACCTTGGGGGCTTCTTAACAATACAAGGTGTATTTTATTGGATATTTTAAGTTAATAACATCGTATTAACACTAGTATTAACATCATTCAATCTTTGAAATCCTTAGAAATCTTTCAAGTTGTTAAAGAACACCAAATTTACCAAACATTGGATTTTTAAGGAAAAACTTCAGGAAGGCAATACTAATGCTTCAAGCTCATTTCTTATGAGTCGGTGAGAGTAATTCTAATATTTGTTTCAAGTTGTTATGGTTGGATAATTGATTTCATAAATCCTAGTTCATGGCAACAATAGTGTTCTTGAGAAAATGAAGGAGAGATAAATAGTGTTTTTAGAAATGAAATTAAATGATGCAATAAACCTATGGAATCATTTTCTAGCTTAGTTGGAAGTGTTCAACTAAGTAATCATCAAATTGAATATTTTGGAAATGTTGGTTAAGGAAGACGATAAATAGTAATTTGGCGGTGTTGGAGAATTAATATACTATCATTGATTACTTCAAATGGGTATTAAATGATAAGAGTGGATTTGAATGCGCTAGTAAGTAAAACCCATTAGACGATTTGAGCTGGAGGCTTGTAACCAACTTGTGAGCCATAAATGGATAATGATAAATATTTTTGAGTCATATTTTGATTGTAATTGAGATTGTAATTGTAGATATCAATTTTTTGGTGGCGTATGAGCATTTTACTCAATGTTACGATGTCAGAGGAGGATTAAAAGCTTGTGAATTTTAATAAAGCGAAAGCGAGTTTTGGAGCGATGGGCATCAGTCGACTATGGAACTTCGGAGCGAGGTAAGTCTCCTTTCTAACCTTCTAAGAGCGAGTTTTTGCTATAGGTGAAATAATTAATTATGTGCTACTATTTGTGGAGGCTACGTATACACGAGATGACGAGAGTTCGTGCATAGCTACTATTTTGCTTAAGTCCGGGTAGTCTAGGACCCAAAAGTATGCTATACTTGAAATATTTGTAACCTTATTGACAATTTAAACTTCTTAAATCATATCAAATTAGTAAATGAATTTCTAAATAAGTTAAACTTCATTTTTCTTAATCGTGAAAGGAAGATTGACTTTTCCTTGGATAAATGTTCCCTGGTGAATTCTTGATTGACTGTTTGAATGTGTGTATTTACATTTGACCGCGTCGTATGTATGATTCGCGGGCAGGGTAATAGATGCATCTATGGTTCGTATCATTCGACCCTCTGGCAGTGCATATTTTATTATTATGTTGGATCGGATCGTACGACCTCGGCATGATTTGCACATGCTTATATTGCTTGCTCTGAAATTTATAAATAGTGATATTGCCACCCTAGCCTGAGGTAAATTGAAAAATGATGAAATATGAATATTTTTTGGAAATCTCTTATTATCAAAAGAATTGTTAACCTGCTTCATGCTTATCGAGTTTGCAATCACCTTATAAAATCCACTCTTTACACATTTTGGTATTTCTATATTTGGACCATTAGTAAGTGTCGAAGTCGACTTTCCTTCACTACTTCTTCGAGGTTAGACGGGATACTCACTGGGTAAACGTTGTTTTTGTATTCATACTATACTTGTTGTGCATTTTTGTTGCACAGGCACATGTATGTCTAGTGGCCTAGTTTGGCGCAGCGGCATGATTGATACGGAGACTTAAGTGAGCTGCACCTCTCGAGACGACCGCAGCCAGCAGAGTCTTCTTCAGAGTATTTTATTGTATTTTCTCTGCTGTCCAATTGTATTCCGAACGGTTGTTGTATTACATTTTATTTCCTAGAAATTGCTCATGCACTTGTGACACCGAGCTTTGGGATGTATATGGGATTAGTTAGTATTGAAAAGTAGTTAAAGAAATTATTATTTACTCGGTGAATTTCATTATTTATTGCTAAATGTATGGAAAAGAAATGATTTAAAAAATTAAAATGAGAATTTAATTAACTATTTAGTGTTGGCTTGCCTGACAGTGGTGTCCAGCGCCATCACGACCTTTAATGGATTTTGAATCGTGACAATCATATTTATTTTAATTCATGAAACTACTTAAAACGGTTATTCTCGGAGCTTGGTTACAGGCTGGTGGTCATGAATTTGACCGGACTCCGATTGATCTGAAACTTGGTAGGTTCGTCAAAAATGATCTAATGAGAAAAACTCACTGCTATGCAATGAATCATGCTGTTTTTCGGCATTTTGAGGTCATTTAGATGGATTTTCAAGCAGTTTATTAAATTGTATTTGTTATAAATATGAAAAATTATTCTTTATATATCGCTTATATTTGTGTTAAATCTGAAACATGATGATTTAACTTGTTATGATATATAGAAAGAATGCAAATCACGTGGATTTAATCCTAAATACGCCAAAAAAATAATTTATTCGAATTTGGTCTAGTTTTTGGCGATCGTTAATTTTACGATTTTCGAATGACCTGAAATTCGGTAGGATCATCGAAAACGATCAGTTAAGAAGAACTCCCTGTTATGCAGTGAGTCACATCGTATTTTGATGATTTGGGATAGTTTAGATGAGTTTTTGGAGGTTTCGCAGATTAAAATGTGATCTACATACGAAAAGTCATTCTTTCTATCATTTTATTTATGTATAATCTGTAACATGATAACAAATGTTGATTTTACATGTATTGGTATATGATAAGAATGTAGGTCATAATTTAATTCTTAAAAATGCATAAAATGGTAATTTTTCAAATTTGGTTGAAATTTTTGGAGATTGTGATTTTAACGATCTCTAATTAATCTGAAATTTGGTAGGTTTATCAGAAATAGCCCACTGATCAATACTCATCACTATACAATAAAAAATATTAATTTATCATTTTAAGACTATTTAAATGGAGTTTTGAGCATTTTTTTAATTGTGGAACTTAATTCTCAGAGAAAAGATCGTGGTAGTGATTAAGTGGTGAAAGGAATTAACCCTATGGTCTCTATTTTTATTTATAGTGAGATAATAAATTTACGCGTTGACATTAGGTCTTCCTCTGTAACGACCCGACCGGTTGTTTTGAGCTCTAGCGCGTCGTTCCGCAGTTTGAGGTAATGAGCAGCTCCGTTTCAGGTATTATGACTTGTAGGTGTGGTCGGAATTGAATTTCGGGAAGTTTAGAATCAATTTGGAAAGAAAATTCTCATTTCAGAAGCCTTAAGTTGGAGAAATTGACTAAGATTAGAATTTTGAGTAAACGACCTCCGAATAAGAATTTGAAGGTTCCTGCAGGTTCGTATGATGATTCGGACTTGGGCGTATGTCCGGATCGGGCTTGGGATAAACCGGGAGTGTTTCGACGTATATTGTGGAAGTCAGCATTTTTGAAAAAAATTCCTAAGTTTGGCTTGAAGCGCATTTCAGTGATATTGATGTCCGTTTGGGATTCCGAGCCTGGTAATAGCTCTGTATGGTGATTCTGGAGTTGGGATCACGATCGGAAGTGAATTCGGATGTCCGTAGGTCATTTTGAAGTCATTTGGCTAAAGATAGAAATTTGAAGGTTTTTGAGAAATCCGACCAGAAGTAGAAATTTTGATATCAGGGTCGGAATGCAATTCTGGAAGTTGGAGCAGGCCCGTAATGTTGAATATGACTAGTGTGCAAAATTTGAGGTCAATCGGACGTGATATGATAGGTTTCGGCATCAGATGTGGATGTTTGGAATTTCAAGTTCATAAAGTTGGGATTTGAGTGCAATTCGTGGTTTCGATGTTGTTTGATGTGATTTGAGGCCTCAAGAAAGTCTGCATTATGTTTTGGAATAGGTTGGTATAATTGGACGGGGTTTCGGGGGCCTCGGGTGGATTCTGGGTGGTTAACGGATCAAGTTGAGAGTTTGAAGAAGGATGGAATTTGGTGTCATCTGGTGTGACCGCACCTGCGAGGATTTGTTCACAGGTGCGGCTATGGCACTGCAGGTGCGAAGGATTGATGGTCCGGCTGGGAGCGCAGGTGCGATGGTATTTTTGCACCTCCGAGGTCGCAAATACGGGTTATGGGGCGCAGGTGCGAAGTTGGCTCGAGTTGAGGACAGCCGCAGGTGCAGAGGTTTGGTCGCACCTGCGGAATCGCAGGTGCGAGTGTTGGATCGCAAGTGCGAAAAATGGTCTGGGCAGAATGTTTTAAAATCGAGAATTTGTGGCCATTTCTTCATTTCTTATTTGGTTTGGTCGATTTTGGAGGAGCTTCAAGAGAGGATTTCTTCATGCAATGTCAAGGTAAGTAATTCCTTCATGTTTTTAAAGTTAAATATAAGTATATGCATGGAATTAGACATGGAAATTTGTAGGATTGGGAAATCTTGAAGAAAACCTAGAAATGTGTCACTACCCAATTTACCCTCCGAAAGGTATCGTGACGGCACCTAGTCTCTATGACTAGGTAAGCCTAAAATTTGCGGAACATGAAAGAATCAATAAAACAAAACTAGGAAATAAAGAACTCAAATAGACACAATGTAGCTGCTCAGCATATACATTTACTTCCCAAAACCCGGAATGTCACCATAGTCACAAGCTCTGTGCTAAATGTAGCTCTATACAATGAAACAGTGGAAAAATATACAAGTATTCTATGCCTATACTATAGTAGAAGGGGACTCATGGGATTCTGCGGACGCGGCAGAATTACCTCGCAGTCTCCTGGTTGCTGCTAGACGACTCTTAGCCACGATACTGGGTGCTGGTACCTAGATCTGCACATGGGAAAAACACGCGCAGGAAAGGGCGTGAGTACTCCACATTCGGTACTCCGTAAGTACCAAGCCTAACCCCAGTCAAGTAGTGACAAGGCCAGGTTGAGGCCCCACTGAGTTTGTAAAACAAGTCAATATACAATTTAGAACAGTGAAAAATAGCTAAGCAATGATAAACAGGATCAATGAAAACGGAAAGATTTAATAACATGAAGAGAGCCCTCGGCTCAGCAGTAAATGTGCAATGCAGTACACGGGGAAAGCTCCCGAATCTCAGTCCGTAGTTCCAATTTAAATATGCTATGCAGTACAGGGGGAACACTCCCGAATCTCTGTCCGTAGTCCCAATTTAAATATGCATTTCAGTACAGGGGGAAAGCTCCCGGATCTCTGTCCGTAGTCCCACTGAAATGCAGTACAGGGGGAAAGCTCCCGGATCACGGTCCGTAGTCCCAATTTAAATATGCAAGGAAGAAGTATGTCAATTATGGCTTAAGTAAGCAAACTAGGAAAAACAACAAATAATGATAGAGTAAAATTACCTAAGCATGATGTGACTAGTAACGAATAAGAGGAAAATCAAGTCAGAACAGGTAGGCATGCTTACTCCTAGGCTATCTACTCAATTAAGATAGGAAACAATAATATATGAATGAAAATGAGCGATTTCATGGGAGTAAAAATATGATTTTAGCAACAATGACCCGTGTACGTACTCGTCACCTCGCATACACAACGTCCACACAATAAAATCAGTATAAAAATGCCTAAGGGAAAGTCCCCAACATAGAATTAAGCAAGCCACTTACCTGGACTGTGCTAATCAACTCAATACCAAGCCCTTGCCATGAGTATCTGACTCCGGGTGGCCCAAATCTATTCAAATCGATTGCATGGTGTAAATATCACTTCAAGGGAACAAAATAGCTAACTATTTATAAGCTAATATGCGAAATTAAGAAATTCTCCCAAAAAGTCCCCCGGGCCCACGTCTGGAATCGGTTAAAATATATATTTCCCGAATACCCATTCGCTCATGAACCCACTCAAACAAGAATCAACAGAATCCGACGTTTAAATCTCCCTAAATCCTCAGATTTCTACTTGGGAAGATTTCATCCCATTTCCATGGTTTTTCATCCAATTTCCTTGATTAGATTGAGGAAAATGATAGAGATTAATGATATATAAAGGGATTAAGGTTAGAAAACGTTACCTATGATCTTCCTCTTCAAATCCCACTGAAAATCGCCAAGTTCCGAGCTCACAATCGATTTTAGAATTATGAAATTCAAACCCTGCGGTGACGCACCTGCGGAAACCCAATCGTAGGTGCGGAAATTCATTAAGTGGCCTTGGGTCGCACCTGCGGCACCCCTTTCGCACTTGCGTGCTCGCACCTGCGGAAATACCATCGCAGGTGCGGAAATTCCTTTAATGGCCTAGGGTCGCACCTGCGGCTCCCCCTTCGCACCTGCGGAAATACCATCGCAGGTGCGAGACACCAGGACCAGAATAGTTCAGCTGTTCTCATTTTCACAAACCTCACCCGTTGAGCATCCGAAATAACCCCGAGGCCCCCGGGACCTCAACCAAACCTACCAACTGACCCTAGTACTTGGTTCAAACTTGTTCGAATCTTAAAAACACATCTCATAACATCAAAATCATCAATTATGCATAGGTTCAAGCCTAAGAACTTAGGATATTTCTAGAATTCACATCCGACGCCGAAACACGTCTAAACTCATCTCAATGACCTCAAATTTTGCACACATGTCATAAAAGACGTTACGGAAATGCTGTCTCTTTCAAAAATCCATTCCGAGTCCGATATCAAAATCTCAACTATCGGCCGAAATCGCCGAAATTCTAACTTTCGCCAATTCAAGACTAAATCCACAACCGACCTCGAAAACACATTCCAAGCATGCTCCTAACCCCGAAATCACCCAACGGAACTAACGGAGTCCACAAAATTCCATTCTGGATCCGTCTTCACACAGATCTAGCTACGACCATATTTCTAAAGCTAAATTCCACATTTATGGACTATGTGTCAAAAATCACCCCGGATTTCATCACTCAATGCTCCGACAAGTTACAATAACATAAATAGACATGGGAGAAGCGGTAAATAGGGATCGGGGTAGAAATTCTTAAAACGACCGACCGGGTCGTTAAAAAATGATAATTTAGATTTTTAGCCACAAATTTGAGCATGGAATGTAGAGTAAATTGTATATTTTAACTAGTAGAGCTATGGGTAGATTATATCATCGAGAAATTTTGGATTCCGGGAACGTGAGCCCGAGGGCATTTTGGTCAATTCACTAAGCGGGATTGGAAAATTATTTGAGTCATCGGAAGGGTTTGGAGGCCGTTTATGGAATTTCGGAGCAAGGTGAGTCTCTTTTCTAACTTTGTGAAGGGGAATTGTCCCCCTAGATGAACTAAATGAATACATGCTATTGATTGCGGGGGATACGTACACACGAGGTGACGGGAGTCCGTGCGTAGCTACTATTATGCCATGTCCGGATAGTCTAGGACCCACTAGCATGCTTTACTTGTTGTACTGATGATCTTGTCAATGATTTATCATGTGATGCTTTCAATTAGTATTTAAACCTCCGAGAAGGATAGAGTTTACTTTTCTTAATCACCTAGAAGGAGAATTGATTCTTCCTTGAATAATTGTGTTTCAGATAAACCTATCAAGTTCAGAATAATTTTCCTGATAAAAAATGTGGTTTATTGATAAAAAATGTGGTTTATTGGGGTGAATATGTGTAACTTTAGGTGCCTGAGTCACCTGTATGATTCGCGAGCAGGATGACCCTGTATTTATGTATATGAATATGAGCACCTGAGTCGCAGGATTCGCGAGCAGGTTAGCTTTATTATTATAATGTTAACTGCGTCGCATGATCGATTCACGAGTGGGGCAGATAGATGCATCTATGGTTCGGACCGTTCGACCCTCGACAGTGCATAGTTTATTATTGTTAGTCCGCGCCATTCGACCCTCGGCATTGCTTGCGCATGATACTTACTGCGTATTTGTAGTGATTTTGCTTGATTACTAGCCTGAAATTTTAAGTTGTCAACTGAAATGACAGAGATCTAAAGTTATTAAAGATTTTTGGAAGAAGTTCTTCCTTCCGGTTGACTATTTGTTATTTGATCAAATCACCCATGTGGATTAATTGATATTAATATGATGAGGATTTAAAGTGTTAAATGTGGAAAGAGTTGATATTATTTATTCCTGATTTTAATAAATTGTCTATGAGAATCATGATTAGTATCATACCTTAATATACTAAATTGACCTCTAGCAAGTGTCTAATTCGACCTCTCGTCACTACCTCTCTGAGGTTAGGTGGGCGACTCACTGAGTACACATTGTTTTCGTACTCATGCTACACTTGTTGTGCATTTTTAT
>ML380790.1:0-51491 GCA_005239525.1 Nicotiana knightiana | reverse complement strand
AGGAATTTGAGGAATTGAAATGGTGCCATGGGTGCGGTGCGGGATGTTTCTCCCTGCGAAGTTGATTGGGGCTATTGTCGTTGCCCTGTGGAAGGATAATATGTTATTTCAGCTCAGTAGCTGTGTTTCTGAGAGCGTTGAGGTTATGCTCAGGTTGTGATGATGTTTACGATTGGTTATCGCGCGATGTCGATATGATGGTAGAACGCTTTCCCATATGTTGAGTCCTGATGAATGGTTTGAAGGGAGGTCTTCTCAGAGTGTGATTTCGAGATTTTGGTATTTTAGTTCCAGCGAAGGAAAGGCGTTTGGATTATGAATGGTCCGGTTGGGGTTGATAAAGTAGTAAGGCTTGGTGTTTTCAAGTAAGGGGGAGTATTCACCTATGATGTGTTATCGTCGTCCTTGATCGAATGGAATGTGTTAAGTTCGTCAGTGCCATGGTTTATTCGGGTGCATAGGGCCAGAGTATTGTGAAGAAGTATTGAAGAATGCAGTTGGTAGAGATCGTGAGGTGCGGTGGTTCAGTACCAGATAAGTGTTGATAATGAAGGCAACTAGAGAAAGGTGATCTTCGGAGAGTTGGAAGTCGTGGTGATATGCTGGTTTAAGAGCTACAGAGAATGATATTGAATTGAGGCTAGGCGACGGTTCCATTTCTAGGAGGCCAAGTGTAAAAAGCGGAAGTCGAGCAGTCACTAAGTGGGGGAGTCCCACCATCTGCAGTTGGGTTACGGGATTTTGTTATCATAGGGTTGCGGATTGTTGGCGTGTTGGAAAGTTATTACAACTAAGGGAAAGGAGTAAGTTGGTGATTGTGAGTGGGATTTGATGAATGTGTGCAAAGGTTGGCCATGTCGGACCAGGGTTAGGCTTTGGAAGATTCAGAATTTTGCTTAGGGCATAGGTGAGTTGTCAGGATAGTGACTCGGTCACGTGTTTCATTGAAAAGGGTGTTCATGGGCTAGGAGAGCCTTGTAGTTGATTGTATTCGGGACCAGTCAGAGTGGGTGACTCTCAATAGCGGTCCTAGTGAATTCAAAGTTAAGAATGCGGCGTTTAAGGGTTTCAGGCAGCAGTATGATCGAGGATTGAGCTTATGTAGCGTAATTCCTAAGAAAAGGAAAATTGTTGGTTTCTATGATATGTTTCAGCGTGCAGGATAGTATTGGAGGAGTGAGAGAAATAAACTTCGGATTGTAGAAAGACTATCAAGAGGGTATGAGACGGGTTACGGGATTTAGGCAGCATAGTCTCGTGAATCAAGGTCACTCGGGATGAGTGAGGGTTGAGTTTGCTATGAGTTGAAGGAAGTTGCTCTTATTCCTGAGGCAATTAAATATTATTAAAAGAAGATAGATTGATTAGCCATGGTTGAAATAGCACATTTACGGCAGTGATCAGTTCCTTCGGTGTGATTAAGTTATGCATGTGGTTGAGCCGGTGTGTGCGGGGCTTGTCGGCCGTCATAATGAATTTCATGTGGGAGCATTCAAGTATTATAGCCTGTCAGGTGTAGGCGGATCCCGGAAGGGTTATGGTGGTATAGACTACTACTTAAGGATTTGCATGTTTGGTGATTGTGGGAATTCACTCGTGTGTTGAGATGGTACTCTTGAATTGAGTTAAGTAAAAGATTTCTATATGATGAAGTGTTCACCTATTGGTGGTTCAGAAGTTATGATGGAATTCTTGCGCTACCTCCTATTGGCATGTTAGGTTGCGGTAGGCAGTATGTAACTGGGAGGGAGAATCGAGATGCGGTTCGGTGTTAGTAAGGATGTCATGAGCTCGGAAGAGTAGGGAAAAGTGATTTGAAAGTTCAGAGTAAGCTGGTGTTATCTTCAGTGTCACCTGAGATTGATATTCGGTGGAAGAGGCTTTGTACCCTGGTTATGGGTTCTTGATTTGTCTTACAGCGTAGTATGGCCAGTGGTGGATGTGCAGACTTGCTACCTTGTGTGGAAGGCCGTGGAAGCATGACCGCGAAAAGATTGTATAAGTGTGACATGTAGTCACTTGATGGATTGAATATTTGGACTGAGTATAAAGGAGTGCAATATTGTTTATTTGAGAATTTATGCCGGGAGGGCGTTCGGTTTAGTTAATTGTGGATTATGGGGTGCTTGTCCCAGTGATGATGGTTGTTCTCGTGTATTATGAGAGAAAGTGGGTTAATGTGGACCCAGGTAAAAGCTATTAGCTTAGTTTCGTGCGAGAAAGGTAAACTCGATGTTTGTGGATGAATTTAAATATGATTATGGGCTCTGTATGAGACAGGCATGTTCATTTCAGTAGAGCGCTTTTCATAGAAAGGTATTAGAACATCGGATGTTGTTCCGTCTTCGTCAAATTCATGTGATAATATGATTGTGCCGTGTGAGCTGTGAAACGGCTTGATAATTTCTTATGTGTTGAGATCTCCGCGTAGTGATGATGTTATGTGAGCATGACAACTCTTGAGATCCAGAGTATATATATATAGGACCTCAGTTGTGCTCGAGTTTTGTAAGCATATGGCTTATCAGTCTCCTCAGGATGGTATTATGCACTTAGCATTCTTATTATCAATATTCAGTAATTTGTAATGGTGAGCAATTCAGTTTCGTGTATATTTCCTTATGTGAATTTTATGCTGGGATCGGGTGGCACGTTGCCACGAGTATGTTATTGGGATCGGATGGCACGCGGCCACGGGTATGTTATTGGGATCGGGTAGCACACTGCCACGGGTATGTTATTTGGATCGGGTTGCACACCGCAACAGTGTGATGATGAGTAAGGTACCTATATTTATTTTCCTGTGTTTACTCCCTATTTTCTGAGAAAAGTTCGTATTAGTTGCGTGAGTTGAATAGTCCCTTCCTGAATTGTTTCTTATTATCATGTTCGAGTTATGGCCTATTGGCACAATGTGGTATCATGTGAAGCTGTTGGTCATGTTTGGGGTGATTTGTTGTCTGAGCAGTTCATACTGTGTGAGATGAGATTATCGGATCAGGGATCAGTGCGATAAGGTCATGTTAAGTGTATACTAAAGAACAAATACCATTATTTAGGTTCATGATGAGGTGATCATTCTAGTTAAGATGAGATATTCGATGATTTGTTAAATCTGCAGTTGGTTATGAGTTTCTACCCGTCTCCTCCATTGTGGTGGTATCACCAGCATTATAGCGGGATATATATATATATATGTCATGAGGTGCATTGGGAGCATCAAATTCATGGAAGTTTTGGCAATTAAGGTTCAGGGAACGTCATTGTGGTTAGATGATGAATTTTGCGATGCATGGTGCTAATTCATCAAAGGAATGCAGTCATGTTCTGGTATATCGTGTTGTAGTTGATACGGTGTTTATGTATTGGAACTAGGCTTGGCAGAGAATTTCAAGTGTTGGAACTAGGTTCTGAGCTTATCATATGGATAAAAGAAGAAATCTTCAGATTTGATCAAGCTAATGTACTCAACTGGGTTGTGGTAGCACACGCAGGTACTCGAGGTGTTAAACAGTGACTGCAGACAACTCTAGAGCAGTTCTTAGCACGTTCGAGGATGAACGTCGATTTAAGTGGGGGAGAATGTAACGACCCGACTGGTCATTTTGAGCTCTAGCGTATCGTTCAACAGTTTGAGGTCATCAACAGCTCCGTTTCAGGTATTATGACTTGTAGGTGTGGTCGGAATTGAATTTCGGGAAGTTTAGAATCAATTTGGAAAGAAAATTCTCATTTCAGAAGCCTTAAGTTGGAGAAATTGACTAAGATTAGAATTTTGAGTAAACGACCTCCGAATCAGAATTAGAAGGTTCCTGCAGGTTCGTATGATGATTTCGGACTTGGGCGTATGTCCAGATCGGGCTTTGAATAACTCGGGAGTGTTTCGACGTATATTGTGGAAGTCAGCATTTCTGAAGAAATTTCCTAAGTTTGACTTGAAGCGCATTTCAGTGATATTGATGTCCATTTGGGATTCCGAGCTTGGGAATAGCTCCGTATGGTGATTCTGGAATTGGGAGCACGATCGGAAGTGAATTCGGATGTCTGTAGGTCATTTTGAAGTCATTTGGCTAAAGATAGAAATTTGAAGGTTTTTGAGAAATCCGACTGGAAGTGGAAATTTTGATATCAGAGTCGGAATGCGATTTCGGAAGTTGGAGGAGGTCCGTAATGTCGAATATGACTTGTGTGCAAAATTTGAGATCAATCGGGCGTGATATGATAGGTTTCGGCATTGGATGTGGAAGTTTGGAATTTCAAGTTCATAAAGTTGAGATTTGGGTGCGATTCATGGTTTCGATGTTGTTTGATGTGATTTGAGGCCTCGAGCAAGTCCACATAATGTTTTGGAACAGGTTGGCATAATTAGACGGGGTCCCGGGGGCCTCGAGTGGATTCTGGGTGGTTAACGGATCAAGTTGAGAGTTTGAAGAAGGCTGGAATTTGATGTCATTGGTGCGACCGCACCTGAGAGGATTTGGCCGCAGGTGCGGAACCGCAGGTGCGAAGGATTGATGGTTCAGCTGGGAGCGCATGTGCGATAATATTTCCGCACCTACAAGGTCGCAGATGGGGTTATGGGGCGCAGATGCGAAGTTGGCTCGAGTTGAGGAAAGCCGCAGGTGCGGAGGTTTGGTCACACCTGCGGAATCGCAGGTGCGAGTGTTGGATCGCAGGTGCGAAAAATGGCCTGGGCAGAATGTTTTAAAACCGAGAATTTATGGCTGTTTCTTCATTTCTTCTTTGGTTTGGTCGATTTTGGAGGAGCTTCAAGAGAGGATTTCTTCATGCAATGTCAAGGTAAGTAATTTCTTCATGTTTTAAAGTTAAATATAAGTATATGCATGGAATTAGACATGAAAATTGGTAGGGTATTGGGAAATCTTGAAGAAAACCTAGAAATAGTAATTTGGATTTTTAGCCACGAATTTGAGCATGGAATATAGAGTAAATTGTATATTAGAACTAGTGGAGCTATGGGTAGATTATATCTTCGAGAAATTTCGGATTCTGGGCATGTGGGCCCGAGGGCATTTTGGTCAATTCACTAAGAGGGGTTGGGAAATTATATAATTTGAAATTCATTGGAAATATTAGGGTATATTTTCATTGGTTTGTCGTTGTTTGGATAGTTTCGGAGCGTTGTGCAACGATTTGAGTCATCAGAAGGGCTTGGAGGGCGGCTATGGAATTTCGGAGCAAGGTGAGTCTCTTTTCTAACTTTGTGAGGGGGAATTTTCCCCCTAGGTGAACTAAATGAATACATGCTATTGATTGCGGGAGCTACGTACGCACGAGGTGACGAGAGTCCGTGCGTAGCTACTATTATGCCATGACCGGGTAGTCTAGGACCCACTAGCATACTTTACTTGTTGTACTTATGACCTTGTCAATGATTTATCATATGATGCTTTCAATTAGTATTTAAACCTTTGAGAAGGATAGAGTTTACTTTTCTTAATCACCTAGAAGGAGAATTGATTCTTCCTTGAATAATTGTCTTTCGGATAAACCTCTTGAGTTCGGAACCCTGTCAAAATAAGCAAGTAAATCTCCAGAAAAGTTTTAAATAGTATACTCATGTTTAATAAAAGGAGAATTTTATCACTTCATTGAACAACTAATTTTCCTGATAAAAATGTGGTTTATTGGGGTGAATATGTGTAACTTTGGGTGCCTGAGTCGCATGTATGATTCGCGAGCATGATGACCTTGTATTTATGTATATGCATATGAGCACCTCAGTCGCATGTATGATTCTCAAGCAGGTTAGCCTTATTATTATTATGTTAACCGTGACACATGATTGATTCGCGAGCGAGGCAGATAGATGCATCTATGGTTCGGGCCGTTCGACCCTAGGCAGTGCACAATTTATTATTGTTGGTCCGTGCCGTTTGACCCTCGGCATTGCTTGCGCATGATATTTACTGCGTATTTGCGGTGATTTTGCGTGATTACTGGCTTGAAATTTTAAGTTGTCAACTGAAATGACAGAGATCTAAAGTTATTAATGATTTTTGGAAGAAGTTGTTCCTTCTTGTTGACTATTTGTTATTTGATCAAATCACCCATGTGGATTAATTGATATTAATGTGATGAAGATTTAAAGTGTTAATAGTGGAAAGAACTGATTTTATTAATTCTTGATTTTAATAAATTGTCTATGAGAATCATGCTTAGTATCATACCTTAATATACTAAATTGACCTCTAGCAAGTGTCTAATTCGACTTCTCGTCACTACCCCTCTGAGGTTAGGTGGGCGACTCACTGAGTACACGGTATTTTCGTACTCATTCTACACTTGTTGTGCATTTTTATTGCACAGGTACTTTCATAGCGCTGTGGCAGATATGGAGACTTAGGCAAGCTGCATCATCCGGAGGCGATTCGCTGCTGACAGAGTCTCCCTCATACTGTAGTACATTATTTTAATTTCCTTGTCCAGTTGTATTTTGGACAAGCTTTAAAGAAATTGTAAAATTCTTAGAAATTACTCATATACTTGTGACACCGGGTTCCGGGATGTGTTGGGATATATTTGTTAAAATAGGACTATTTAAACCATTGTATTTACTCAACGAATTCTATTTAATTATTATGTAATAAGTGAAGGTAATGATTTTCATAAATGCTAAAATCGGAAATTATTTCAATTAATTAATGATTGGCTTGCCTGACAATGATGTCCGGCGGCATCACGACCTTATGGAATTTGGGTCGTGACATCCTCCATATCGGATAAATTTATTATAAACTCACGGGATATAGTTACTAGTTATTGATAACCTGTATTAAATCTCTATCTGAGTTTAAGGGTTGAATCAATTTTGTAACTAAAATACAATCATGATTAAGTGGTGATAGAAATATATTTCTATGGTCTTCCAGTATTAATTTCAAGTGAGTAATAAATTTATGTGTTGACTTTTGGTCTTCCTCCATATTGGATAAGTTTTTTGTAAGCTCACTAGGTGAAATACTAGTAATTGATATCGCGTACTTACTCTCCATCTGAGTATACATGTTGGATCAATGGAGCTAGAGCTATTAATTATGATGTTCATTGGACTTAAATTAGCAGTACACTCTTCATCTCAGTTGGGTCTGTCATAATTATTTGAGTGAATAATCTTGCATTACATATGTATGTTGCATGAGTAGTTCTTTTCCCATCGAAATTTTTATTCCAGATGCATGAATACATATATGCCTAGTGTGTTCGAAATTTTAGTATTAAATGGTTATATACACTTGTCTGAAAATAATAGTATGCTCTCCATCTGAGCTGGTTCTGTTTCTTTTTGGATTGTATAATTCTTGTATTATATAATATTCTTTGCATGAATGATTCTTTTCTTATCGAAATTTATTATTCGAGATGCATGTATGTATATAAATATTGAATGCAGTCTGAATTTTATTATTCAGTGTTTTGAATTATTATGGTCTATTTAATGTTTTATCTCAACTCCACTATGACTTTATGCGATTTGTCGAATTAATTGTTAAAATTTTCTTTTGAGCGATAAGACATTAATTTAAAGGATGCAATATATGTACCTTTTGTTAGAAGGAATTTAATTCCGGTTTCTGGGCAAAATAAGAGATGGATATCTCTTGTGGTACATGAATCTATGACTTTGTTATTGTATATTATGTCTCTCCTGAACAGAATAATATTAGTCTACCTGATAAAAGAATATGTTTTTCAAAGTTGAGTAAAACTTATCTGTGCACTTTGTCTAAATCATATTAATCTGGATAAGATTTCAAGTTGGTCAAGGATGGGCCTTAAGGTTCATTGAAAGAACAATCACTACCAACTTGTAGATCCTGTTTGGAAAGAAATTTGACTAAAGGTTGTTTCCCTTCAAAAGGAAATAAAGCTAGTGATAAGCTAGAATAAATCCCTTATGATTTGTATTAGTTAAATGAACATAATAGTAAGAGAAAGTTTTGAGTATTTTTGTGACGTTTATAAATGATTACTCAAAATATTAACATACTATTTGATGCACCGTATAATTCAAGGGTATTAAGACTTGAAACGAAGAAGCACCAAGGAATATATTAAGTTACTTTAATTTGATTGTAGTGGCGAGCACCTCTCTAAAGAGTTCTTTTGTTACTTATCAGAATAAGGGATTGCATCTCAATATTCTACACTGTAAACTCTATAATAGAGTGGTGTGGTAGAATGAAAAAAATATGTCTCTTTTGGACATGGATAGATTAATGACGTAGTATTAAGATTTGCCTTATTTGTTTTTGAAATATTTCCTAGAAATTGTAAATTACATTCTGAATTTAGTTCCTTCTAAGTTAGTACTTGTGACATCTATAGAACTTTGGACTGAATGTAATCTTAGTTTGCGACATGTTCAAATATAGGATTGTCCAGCATATGTGCTGAAAAGGAAAGCGGATACGTAAGTTGGGACTAAGAATGGGTAGGTGCATGTTTATTGAATATCCAAGAAAACAAATGGAGTTTTATTTTATTGTCCTAAAGAAAATAAGGCAATTGTTTAAACAAATGCATTTTTCTATATAAGGACTTTTTAATAAACCATGTTCCTAGAAGTAAACTATTTTTACAGGAACTGGGCAAAGAAATAACTAGATGTTCAAGAACATCAAAACTCACACGTCAGAATTGATGTTCCATTGCATTTAAGTAGTTGGAGAACGTTAATAGACATAATATGCATTTATCCAGTGGAAGTGATGTTTGAACAATGAACATTATAGTAAGAAGTCACTAATATTTCAATGTTGTAAGGTAATGAAAGTAATATTAGTAGTACTTCGTCGTAGTAGGATAATGCCAAAAAAAATCATAGTTCGGTGTACACCCTTGGGATAGTTTCCGTAATAGGATCCCTGAAGAGTTAATACCAAACAAGATGGTTACGACAAAGCACTACTGGACAAATATTGCATCGGAAATAACTTGGCAAAGATTCTATAACAAAACATTATTTGGTGAAGACTTTTAATAGTCATGTAAAAAAGTGCCTCAGAAAGTTGTAGATGCATGATTATGAGTCTAAGTGGGAGATTGTTGGGGAATATACTATTAACCATGCATTTAGATATAGTATATTCTAACAATTGTCATGGTTAAAAGTATAAGTGGGAGATTGTTGGGATATATACTATTAACCATGTGTTTGGTTTATATATAGTGTAGACATGTAATTTTGACCCTTCCCAAGATTTTATACATTTTAGCGTCTAAATATTTTGTTTAGGTCTAATATCGGTATTTTGACTAGTTTTGACTCTTTTACTTTATTTTAAGCACAAAAATTAAAAATTACAAAAATAGTTCCCTATTTCTCTATTTAATTCACGTATTAGGTATTTTCAAAAGGATATAGCATGCAGGGCCAGCAGAGGTACCCCGGCTGTCTGAGTACAACTTCAACATCGATGTTTCGAACATCGTATCGACCATTAGCAAGATCAGGGACACCAGGTGGCCATGACCCGGCTATCAGATCCTTTACAAAGGAACCCCAACTTGATATGCGAATTTCACAACACCCACGAGCATAGGATCGAAGATTGCAGACAACTTCGAGAAGAGGTGGCCCGACTAATCAGCAAAGCTTACCTTCGAGATTTCCTCAACGACCGAGCTAAAAATAAATTTTGGGAAAGAGAGGCAAATAAGAAAAAAGAAACGGAAGAACCACGACATGTCATCCACATGATTATTGGTGGGGTCGACGTCCCTCAGGGGCCCGCTTTTAAGCAAACAAAAGTATCTATCACCAAGGAAAAGCGAACTCGGAGATACATACCTGAAGACGCCCTTTCATTCAGCGAACAGGACATCGAGACCTTGTCTCAACCTCACAATGATGCACTGGTAATTTATTTTCTTTTTAATAAATTTCAAATTAAATGTGTGCTCGTGGATCCAGGTAGCTCGGCCAACATAATTCGGTCGAGGGTGGTAGAGCAACTCGGGTTGCTCGACCAGATCATACCCGCCTCTCGAGTCCTCAATAGATTCAACATGGAAAGCGAATCAACGAAAGGAGAAATTATCCTCCCGGTCAACGTAGCCGGCATAATTCAGGATACCAAGTTTCATGTCATCTAAGGTGACATGAGGTATAACACATTGCTTGGAAGGCCATGGATTCACAATATGAGGGCGGTACCGTCAACCCTTCACCAAATTATGAAGTTCCTTACGAAGGATGGAGTAAAAATAGTAGAAGGAGGGCAGCACGCAGCAAGAGAAATGTTTGCAGTGCACAATGTGGCACTGACACCTTCTACATCGAAGGAGGCAAAAAACAAGCAAACAACTGAGTAACCATGACAAACTACATCCTCGTAGGAACAACCAAAGGACCGTGTCGCGTGCTCGGAACTGACTCAAGCGCCATCGCAGCCCTATCCCCTTTCCTTTCACACTATACGCTAACCTACGTGCAGGTGTTCAATTGAAAGGAGTCAAAGCACCCCCCCCTCCCAGTTCGAAGGCCTTAGGTTTGAAATCATGTGTTGCACTATTTTTCCCTCACACCAGATTTTATCCCTAAAGGGTTTACCGGTGAGGTTTTTAACGAGGAAACATCCATATGCTACCCGAGGAGAACTCACGAAGCATTCAAGGCTTCTCTTTGATCGACCTCGAATACTAAGGGGTATCCCCCTAGGAAATCACTAAAATATACCAAAGAGGGTCTCGACGGGAAAATGATGTATCGGTAACGGTCGAATGAACCGTGTCCACATAGAATAATCGAACCCTCGATAGAAAAAACATGTATACTTGTACCAATTAATCAGAGAAGTACCTTCTGTCAAAATATTTTGCACATCAAAAAAGTTTTGTCGTTTTTACAAGAGACGGCACCATGGCCAAAAATTTAGCAAGCACACGGGAACTATCCTCAATAGTCACTCCACCGAGTCGCAAAAAATTCGAGGCCGTAAGACCTAAAGGCATGTACCTTCGAACACACAAGACCTCCACAAGGCAGCACCAAAAGCAGAAGCCCTCCTTGAGGCAACATTTAATTCCGACTCGGGGACTGCCCCCGACAGTCGGCTCATCAGGTTGTCAAATTCGACGCTGTAAGACCTCAGGGCAGGGAACTTCGAGCTCGTAAGCCCTCCATGAGGCAACGTCAAAACTATGAGACCGTAAGAAAGGTTGTATAAACCTAAATCATAAGAGCCCAAGTCGCCCACTACACTAAAGGTTGTACCAACCCAAAATATAAACCCCATATCGAATCAAGGCTATATATCAAACTTGTAAGACTCAAAAGGCATACCCTCGATATAGACGCCATGGCTATCTCACTCGGGACTAAAAGGCTATGGCCAAAAGAAAATGACCACCGTCATAAGGCTCCGGCCAAACTAACACAACTCGGAGATGTCCGACTATTGCCATAAAATCACAGGCCTTCATTTACTTCAAAAAAACTTTGAAAAGAACCGGTTAAAGGTTTTGCCAAACTAAAATGTAAGAGCCCAAGTCGCCCGCTACATTAAAGGTTGTACCAACCTAAAGTGTAAGAGCCCAAGTCGCCAGCTAGTCGTATCGACCTTACTTGTAAGAGCCCGAGTCGCCAGCTATAGGTCATACCGACACAAAGCGCCTCAGGGCCAATTTGAAAACCTGAGGGCCGTTGAGCTCGAGTCAAAACCCGACTCGGAGACTAAGCCTGACACGATTAACTAAAGCGCCTCAGGGCAAAAAAAAAAGTGTAAGAGCCCGAGTATCCCGCTACATTAAAAGTCGTATCGGCCTTACGCGTAAGAGCTCGAGTCGCCAGCTACCGGTCGTACCGATAAAAAGCGGCTCAGGGCCAATTTGAAAATATGAGGGTCGTTGAGCTCGAGTCGAAACCCAACTCGGATAGTAAGCCCAAAACGGTTAACTAAAGCACCTCAGGCCCAAAAAAAAAAAGCGTAAGAGCCTGAGTTGCCTGCTTAAAAGAGCCTCAGTGCCAATTGATAACCCAAAGGTCTTATCTCAAAGTCCAATTCGTCGGGACAACTACCAACAGGCAAATCAAATCAAAGAATATCTCATATATATATATATATATTTATATTGACCCGACCAGTCGTTCTGTCATTCTGCTTTATCATATATTAATTAGCCTGTTTATGTTATGTTGGTTCGGTTGGTTTGGGTTCGGAGTGGTCTTAGTGAGAACAGAGGCACTTAGCTTCTTAAAGTAGCTTAATAGTTGAAAAGTCAAAGTGGGAGTTGACTTATTGGTAAACGACCTCGGCATGCGGATTTTATGGCTCAGATAGCTTCTTCAGGTGATTTGGGACTTAGGAGTGTGTTCGGAATGAAGTTTTGATGTCCGGTGTAGAATTAGGCTTGAATTGGCGAAAGTTAGTTTTTGGTGATTTCTGGTCGGCAGTGGAAAATAGTCTATAGGGGTCGGAATGGAATTCCGACAGTTGGAGCAGGTTCGTAATGTCATTTTGATATGTGTGCAAATTTTCAAGTCAACCGGATATGTTTTGGGTGGTTTCAGCATCATTGGCGAAATTTAGAAGTTTTAAAGTTCATAGGTTTGAATTTGATGTAATTTTGGTGTTTCGAAGGCTCGACTAAGTTTGAATAATACTATGGGGTGTGTTGGTATGTTTGGTTGGGGCTCTGAGGGGATCGAGATTGATTTCGGATGGTTAGCGAAGGTTTGAACTTAGGAAATTTACAGAATATAGCTGCTGGTGTGAATCTTCTAGTGTGGCCGCACCTGCGGATGGGGAGCCGCAGGTGCGAAGGACCTTGCGCAGGTGCAAAAAGAGGCTAGGATTCTAGTGATCTAAATTTTATTGAATTCCGGGACGTGGGCCCGGGGCTCAAATGGGAGCCAATTCAAGGAGCAAGCACATCGCGGAGGAACTTTTGGGCTGTTTCGAGGTAAGTAACGATTGTAATTCTAAATCTGAGGGTATGACACCCCGTTATTTGATATTGTGTTGATAAATGAGGTGACACACATGCTAGGTGACGAGTGTGGGGGCGGGCACCGATAGGTATTGTGACTTGGTCCGTCCCGTAGTGACTATTAAGCCGCATATTCAATTTGAAACCTTATGATATCCTGTGCTTCGGAAGTTTATACTTTTTTATGGGCGGTGAGCCATGTTTGGGGCCTTGTGCCGACCTGTTTAGACCCTCAGGGGTATTTTTCCATGTTTGGGTACTTTTACACTATTCTACCCTTATCCTGTCAGAACAATTGCGAACTCAGTCATGCTTCCTACTTATTGTTATTTTCACGGTTATCACAGTACTTTGAAAACTCTGAAAAGTATTTTGGGTTGAGTCCCGTAAGTTGAGATAAATTGCCCAAGTGGCTTGTGAGGGTGACTGAGTCAGGCCGAGGGCCGAGCATGTGACGATAGCTATGGGTCGGGCTGCACGTCGCAGTAGTATATATGTGTTAGGCCGAGCGTCAAATATGTGAGGATAGTTATGGGACGGGCTGCACGCCGCAACAATATATGTTATATATTATATGTGGGTCGGGCTGCACGCCGCAGAAATATAGATTATATATATGTGGATCGGGCTGCACGCCGCAGAAATATATGTTATATATGGATCGGGCTGCACGCTGCAACAATATACATATTAGATTGGGCTGCACGCCTCAGACGTTTGTTTTAGCAAGTCATCATGTTGTACATTATTTTTTCAGTCTTAGATGCTCATGATAGTTGACTCCAGGTTTTGGGAAGTGTGTATTTGTTTCATGTCATTCTGCTATTTTAAAATCTGCTAAAAATTTTGGGAAAATTATGATATTTATATTGATAGTTTGAAATGGTTGGCTAGCCTAGTTCCATGATAGGCGCCATCACGACCAGTTAGGATTTGGGGTCGTGACAAGTTGGTATCAGAGCCTAGGTTACATAGGACTCAACGGTAATGAGCCGGTTTAGTAGAGTCTTGTGGATCGGTACGAAGACGTCTGTACTTATCTTCGAGAGGCTACAGAACCCTTAGGAACAATCTCATTTTTCTTGAATTATGTTGTGCCATTTGATTGATTCTGGAAATCTAAACTTCTGTTGTTTCATTCTATCACAGATGGTGAGGACTCGCGCTACCGATCAGGGCGATCAGCCACCAGCTAGACCAACGAGGGGTCGAGGCCGTGGTAGAGATAGGGGCCAGCCCGTGCGGAAGCCAGGGCAGTATCAGTTGATCCCCCTACTATCCAGGATCATGTTCCCGCCGCAGATGCTCCAACGGGACAGGCTCAGGCACCAGAAGTGCCTATTTATTCCGGGTCTTCAGGAGACCTTAGCTCAGATCTTGATGTTGCGTACCACCCTTGCTCAGGCAGTTGCCGCTACTTTTTAGGCCGGGGGAGGTAGTCAGACTCTAGTTACCTGGATACCTTAGCAGGCTACTCAAGGCCAGCAGACACCGGGGGTTGGTTCCGGCCCAGCCGGTTGCTCCAGTTCAGGACTTCGTGGTCCCATCTATAAAAGAGTAGGCTGGAGAGGTTTAGTAGACTACAGCCTCCGACATTTAGTGGTCCTGAGGGAGAGGATGCCCAGGGTTTTCTAGATAAGTGCCAGAGGATGGTGCGTACTGCTGGGATTTTGGGGACTAGTGGGCTCTCATTTGCTACATTTCAGTTTTCTGGTGCTGCTTTCACTTGGTGAGAGTCTTTTGAGAGGCGTAGGCCTTTTGGTTCAGCACCACTTACCTGGCAGCAGTTCTTCACTATCTTCTTGGAGAAGTATGTACCCTAGTCTCACAGGGAGGAGCAGCGCAGGCATTTTGAGCAGCTGCGTCAGGGGGAGCTATCTGTGACATAATATGAGATGCAGTTTTTGGAGTTTGCTCGTCATGCCACCGAGTTGGTCCCTACTGATAGGGAGAGGATTATGAGGTTTGTGGATGGCCTCACTTATCAGCTCCGCATTTTCATGACCCGGGAAAGAGTATCAGATGCTACTTTTGAGCAGGTTGTTGATATTGCTCGAGATATTGAGTCGATTCGCCGCCAGGAGCGGGTAGAGAGGGAGGCCAAGAGGCCTCGTGGATCGGGTGGTTCTAGTGATGCTCCTTCCAGGGGGAAGTTTCAGCATGGTAGAGGCCATTCATTTAGGCCTCCTCGGTCAGGCCGCCCAGCCTATAGTGGTGCATCTTCGGGGCATCGTCCCTGCGGTTTTCAGCCAGGCCATTCTTCACTAGGTGCCCTTCCAGCCCAGAGTGCAGCTCTAGCACCATCAGTCCAGGGTTCTTCTATGCATGGTTCTCCTAGTGGCCATTCTGGTGCTAGGGGTTCATTTCAGTCTTAGTCTCCAGCTCTAGGGAGTTATTATGAGTGTGGAGAGTTTGGGCATATGAGGAGGTAGTGTCCTCATCTTCTTGGAGGTCCATATCAGCTGAGGAGCCAGCCTTGGACTTCAGCTCTATTTACTTCACTATCCACCCAGACAGCCAGGGGTGGTAGTCAGTCAGCTAGAGGCCGCCCTAGAGGGGGAGGTCGAGCAAGTGGAGGTCAGGCCCGTATGTATGCCTTTCCAGCCAGGCCAGATGATATGGCCTCCCATGTAGTGATTGTAGGTATTGTCTCAGTCTGTTGCCGAGATGCTTTGGCTTTTATTTGACCCTGGTTCTACATATTCCTATGTTTCTTCATATTTTGCCCATTTTCTGGATATGCCCCGTGAGTCTTTAGTTACATCTATTCATGTTTCGACTCTGGTGGCGATATTGTTATTGTGGACCGTGTGTATCGGTCGTGTGTGATATCTATTGGGGGTCTGGAGACCCGAGTGGACCTACTATTACTCAGCATGGTCGATTTTGATGTGATATTGGGCATGGATTGGTTATCTCCGTGTCATGTCGTTCTTGATTGTCACACTAAAACCATGACCTTCGCTATGCCCGGATGTCCGAGGGTTGAGTGGAGAGGTTCTTCTGATTATCTTCCTAGCAGGGTGATTTCCTACGTGAAGGCTCAGCGTGTGGTTGAGAAGGGGTGCTTATCGTATCTGGCTTTTGTGAGGGATGTCAGTGGTGAGACTCCCGCTATTGAGTCAGTTCCTGTGGTCATTGGCTTTCCGGACGTGTTTTCTGCAGACCTGCCAGGCATGCCACCTGACAGGGACATTGATTTTGGTATTGACCTAGTGCCAGGCACTCAGCCTATTTCTATTCCACCGTATCGTATGGCAGCAGTGGAGCTAAAGGAATTAAAGGAGCAGCTTCAGGAACTCCTAGATAAGGGGTTCATTTAGCCTAGCATGCCACCTTGGGGTGCACCGATATTGTTTGTAAAGAAGAAGGATGGTTCTATGCGTGTGTGTATTAATTATCGGCAGCTGAACAGAGTTACAGTGAAGAACCGGTACCCCTTGCCTCGTATAGATGACTTGTTTGATCAGTTGTAGGGCGCCAAGGTATTTTCTAAGATTGACTTACGTTCCGACTATCATCAGTTGAAGATTCGGGGGCCAGACATCCCGAAGACTGCTTTCAGGACTAGATATGGTCATCACAAGTTTCTGGTTATGTCATTGGGCTGACCAATGCCTCAGCAGCCTTTATGCACTTGATGCACAGTGTGTTCCGACCTTATCTGGATTCTTTCATCATCGTGTTCATTGATGATATCTTGGTATATTCCCGATCTCGGGAGGATCATGAACATCATTTGAGAGTTGTGCTTCAGACCTTGAGGGGCACGTGGTGTCCAGTGAGGGTATTCAGATTGATTCGAAGAAGGTAGAGGCGGTGCAGAGTTGGCCTAGACCGTCATCAGCTACTGAGATTCGTAGTTTCCTTGGTTTGGCGGGATAATATCGCCGAGTCGTAAAGGGGTTTTCATCTATTGCAGCACCTATGACCAGACTGACCCAGAAGAGTGCTCAATTCAGGTGGACTGAGGAGTGTGAGGAGATCTTTCAGAAGCTCAAGTCAGCTTCGACTACAGCTTCGGTATTGATTTTGCCTACGAGTTCAGGTTCTTATATAGTTTACTGTGATGCTTCGAGAGTTGGCCTTGGAGCGGTTTTGATTCAGGACAGTAGGGTGATGTCCTACGCGTCCAGAGAGTTAAAGGTGCACGAGAAGAATTATATAGTGCACGATCTTGAGCTAGCATCTATTGTCCACGCCTTGAAGATTTGGCGTCATTATTAGTATGGAGTGCATTGTGAGATTTTCATTGATCACCATACTTTGCAGCATCTGCTTAAGCAGAAGGATCTGAATTTGCATCAGAGGAGGTGGTTCGAGCTTCTCAAGGATTATGACCTTACTATCTTATATCATCCGGGGAAGGCCAATGTGGTGGCCGATGCCCTGAGTCGTAGAGCGGAGAGTTTGGAGAGTCTAGCCTACCTTCTAGTAGCAGAGCGGCCATTAGCACTTGATGTTCAGGCTTTAGCGGGTCAGTTGGTGAGATTGGATCTATCAGAGCCTCCGCGGGTATAGGCTTGTGTGCCTCCAGGTCTTCTCTTTATGATCATATTAGAGCACGCCAGTATAATGATCCACATTTGCTTGTTCTTTAGGATATGGTCCGTCGAGGTGATGCCAGGGATGTGGTTATTGGTGATGATGGGTTCATGGGGATGCAGGGCTAGATTTGCGTGCCCAATGTAGATGGACTTCGAGATTTGATTCTAGCTGAGGCCTATAGTTCGCGGTATTCCATCCATCCAGGTGCTGCGAAGATGTATCAGGATTTGAGACTGCATTATTGGTGGAGGCAGATGAAGAGAGATATTGTTTAGTTTGTGGCTCGGTGTCTCAACTGTCAGGAGGTCAAGTATGAGCACCGGAGACCAGGTGGATTGTTTTAGAGATTTGATATTCCTGAGTGGAAGTGGGAGCGAATCACCATGGACTTCGTAGTTGGACTCCCACGGACTTCGAGGAGGTTTGATGGTATATGGGTGATTGTGGATCGGCTAACCGAGTCCGCACTTTATTCTTGTTGGTACTACTTATTCTTCAGAGTAGTTAGCTGAGATTTATATCAGGGAGATTGTCAGATTGCATGGGGTTCCAGTTTCTATCCTTTCTGACAGAGGTACTCAGTTCACATCTCAATTTTTGGACTGCCGTACAGAGAGAGTTGGGTACTCAGGTGGAGTTGAGCACAGCGTTTCATCCTCAGACCGACGGGCAGTCGGAGCGTACTATTCAGATTTTGGAGGATATGTTGCATGCATGTGTCGTTGATTTTGGGGGTTCATGGGACAATTTTTTGCCACTCGCAGAGTTTGCATATAATAATAGTTATCAGTCAAGTATCCAGATGGCTCTATATGAGGCTTTATATGGTAGGAGTTGCAGACCTCCGGTTGTTGGTTTGAGCCGGGCGAGGCTAGGCTATTGGGCACAGACTTGGTTCAGGATGCATTGGGTAAGGTGAAATTGATTCAGGAGCAGCTTCGCACGGCGCAATATAGGCAGAAGAGTTATGCGGACCGAAAGGTTCGAGATGTTTCTTTCCTGGTTGGGGAGAAGGTACTGCTGAAAGTGTCACCCATGAAAGTTCTTATGAGGTTCGGGAAGAGGGGAAAACTGAGTCCTCGGTTTATTGGGCCTTTTGAGGTGCTTCAGAGGGCTGGGGAGGTGGCTTATAGACTTGCCATGCCTCCCAGCTTATCGAGTATTCATCATGTGTTCCATGTTTCGATGCTCCGGAAGTATGTTGGTGACCCGTCTCATGTTTTGGACTTCAACACGGTTCAGCTCAAGGGTGATATGTCATACGAGGTAGAGCCAATGGCTATTTTGGGTCATCAGGTCAGACGGTTGAGATCTAAGGATATAACTTCAGTTAAGGTTCAGTGGAGAGGACAGCCGATGGAGGATGCCACCTGGGAGACCGAGCTAGAGATGCGGGACAAATATCCTCACTTATTCGAGGCTCCATGTAAGTTTCTAGACCCGTTAGAGGACGAACGTTTGTTTTAGAGGGGGAGGATGTAACGACCCGGCTAGTCGTGCCGTGAGATTAGCCTCGTTTCCCTAATTTATGCTTTATCATATATTGATTAGCCTGTTTATGTTATGTTGGGTCGGTTGGTTTGGGTTCGGAGTGGTCGTGGTGAGAACAGAGGCACTTAGCTTCTTAAAGTAGCTTAATAGTTGAAAAGTCAAATTGGGAGTTGACTTATTGGTAAACGACCTCGAAATGTGGATTTTATGGCTCGAATAGCTTCTTTAGGTGATTTGGGACTTAGGAGTGTGTTCGGACTGAAGTTTTGATGTCCGGTGTAGAATTAGGCTTGAATTGGCGAAAGTTAGTTTTTGGTGATTTCTGGTCGGTAGTGTAAAATAGTCTATAGGGGTCGGAATGGAATTCCGATAGTTGGAGCAGGTTCGTAATGTCATGTTGGATATGTGTGCAAATTTTCAGGTCAACCGGATGTGTTTTGGGTGGTTTCGGCATCGTTGGCGAAATTTAGAAGTTTTAAAGTTCATAGGTTTGAATTTGATGTAATTTTGGTGTTTCGAAGGCTCGACTAAGTTTGAATAATGCTACGGGGTGTGTTGTATATTTGGTTGGGGTCCCGAGAGGTTCGGGATTGATTTCGGATGGTTAGCGGAGTTTTGGACTTAGGAAATTTGCAGTATATAGCTGTTGGTGTGAATCTTCTGGTGTGGCCGCTCCTGCGGATGGGGAGCCGCAGGTGCAAAGGACCTTGCACAGGTGCGAAAAGAGGCTAGGCAGGAGGAATCCGTAGGTGCGAAGCATGGGCCGCAGGTGCTAGTTTTGGACTGCTAGTGGGATTTCGCAGGTGCGGGTCCGCAGGTGCGAGGAATTGTCCGCAGGTGTGGATTAACTGGGCAGAATAGTACAAAAACTGCCTCCGCGAATTTTTTGTCATTTCTTCCATTGTTGCATGCGGGTTAAGCTTGTTTGAGGGTAAATTGAAGGGGGAATTCGAAGGTCTTCATTGGAGGTAAGTTCCTGGATTATAAAACTCGTTTCTATGCTATTTTTTACGGATCATGCTTGTAATTTGAAGAATTATAGTGGAAAAAGTTGGGAAAAATAGGGAGGAAAATTGGAAATTGTTTTGGTAATTTGAGTGCGCAATTATGGTCCTATTGTGGAGTTTTTGGTATGTATAGAATCGTGGGAGGATGAGGATTCCAGTGATGTAAATTTTATTGAATTCCGAGACGTGGCCCAGGGGCTCGAATTTGGCCGAATTTCGAGAATTGTATTAAAATTTATATCTTTCGATTGGGTTTTGTTCTGTTAGTGTATATTGATGATGTTAATCTGATTTTGGTTAGATTCGGAGCATTTGGGAGCCAATCGAGGGGCAAGCCCATCGCGGAGTAGCTTTTGGGTTGTTTCGAGGTAAGTAACGATTGTAACTCTAAACATGAGGGTATGACACCCCGTTATTTGATATTGTGTTGATAAATAAGGTGACGCACATGCTAGGTGACGAGTGTGGGGGCGTGCATCGATAGGAATTGTGACTTGGTCCGTCCCGTAGCGATTATTAAGCCGCGTATTCAATTTGAAACCTTATGATATCCTGTGCTTCGGAAGTTTATACTTGTTTATGGGCGGTGAGCCATGTTTGGGGCCTTGTGCCGACCTGTTTAGACCCTCAGGGGTATTTTTCCATGTTTGGGTACTTTTACACTATTCTACCCCTATGTTGTCAGAACAATTGTGAACTCAGTCATGCTTCCTACTTATTGTTATTTTCACGGTTATCACACTGCTTTGAAAACACTGAAAAGTATAGTTGGGCTGAGTCTCGTAGGTTGAGATAAATTGCCCAAGTGGCTTGTGAGGGTGACTGATTCAGGCCGAGGGCCGAGCATGTGAGGATAGCTATGGGTCGGACTGCACGCCGCAGTAGTATATATGTGTTAGGCCGAGCGCCGAGTATGTGAGGATAGTTATGGGATGGACTGCACGCCGCAGTAATATATGTGGGTCGGGCTACACACCTCAACAATATAGATTATATATATGTGAATCGGGCTACACACCGCAGCAATATATGTTATATATGGATCGGGTTGCATGCCGCAGCAATATACATATTGGATTGGGCTGCACGCCGCAGCAGATATAATGCTTGGGATGAAGGAGCCCCTCCAAGAGTCTGTACATCCCCAGTGAGGAAAGTCGACTATTATATGGATCGGGCTGCACACCACAGCAATATATTTATGATATATATGGATCGGGCTGCACGCCGCAGCAGTATATATATATATATATATATATATATATATATATATATATATATATATATATATATATATATATATATATATATATATATATATATATATATAGATATATGTAGTGGGGCGGGCTGCCCGCCGCAGCACTTGTGTGTGCTCATGGTACTTGCTGAGTACGAGTGTTAAGTGAGAGATTAAGATACTGATAGTGGAGTCACGAGTGACTGAGAGGCTTTATTGTGAGTGGTACTGTGCCCGAGGGGCTTATATTTTCTGAAAATGTTGTTTACACTTTTCTTTACACTGAGCCTCTGATAACAAATGTTGGATAAATGTTTTTATACGAGATTTTTAAATGGAAACTGGAGGTTTATGAAATATTCGGAATTGTAGAATTCCTGCCTTGATTTATTCATTTCCACTGTTATTCATTATATGGATTTACATGATTTAAATGCTCGTCACTACACTCAAGTTTTTAGTTACATTGATTACTTACTGAGTTGGCGTACTCACGTTACTGTTTAACCAAAGAATTAAACCCTTTGACTAAAGCTTATTTTTAAGATGAATACGGGTTACTGATAATCAAGATAATAGAAAAAATGAGTAATAGACAATGTTACAGAAATAAAAGATCGAAGTTGATTGTATTCGAGAATCAGATGCCTTTACAAGATGTATTCCCCTCCCTTATATACGAGATTCTTATAACGTACGACTCCTGCTATGGTTACTCATTAATGACTAATTATTACATTAATGAGGCGTTACAAAGGATAACGGTAATAGGGGTTCAGTTACATAACGTTCGAGTAATCAATTGTAGGTCCTTGAATCTGCCCGTAGCTTTGTCTAGATTAATTTTGACCGTGCCTCTCTCCCGTTTTGATCAAGTTGAATTTTCCGTGGCTGATAAGTTCGTGGGTTTACTGTACCGTGCCTCTTTGTACCGTACCTCTTCAAAGAGTTATGTCCAGCTGTCGTGTTTTCCTGTGTCCACGTGACTGGTTGAGTTGTCAAAAGTTGGCTTACGTGTGAAACTCTTTTTTACCAATACAGATAGTCCCCCCACTTACCATATATTTAACGATTAATATTTGGTAAGTGGATATTCGTTTATGGCGGGAATATTTTGCCGCCGCTTTTCCTTGAATCATTGTATCCTTCTCTGCACCAGAGGCGTCGTTTGTCACTTCCATTTAATGCTCTTACCACCCCCTGACCCCTGCCCTACCCCCCTGCCCCGCCCTCTGGCCTCCCCAAGGACATGACCTTACTCTACCATCCGAGACTACAACCACTATACCTACAACAGACTAAGGAGAATCACTCACACACACTAGGAAAACGGACCAGACTAGGAGAAAACAAGTTGAAACTAATAGAAAGCTTAACACTAATGTGAACTAAAAAGGTAGCAGTTTAACTAACGCAAGGGGAAGGAGAATAGGAAAACGGGAGGTACCAACTCCCGGGAATAGAACCTGGAAGTTGTCTTGGTGTACACAACACTGATGCGGCACCTGGCTCGTTCACGTCCAACTTTCCACCGCCCCTTACTGCTACTCGCCCTAGCAGCCCTCCTATGTTTGCATGCTCGATCCTCACTCGTCTCTAATAGCCACCACGTATTACCTGAAAGACACAGCAAACCCAAAAACCAAAAAAGGTGCTGCCTCCGCTACCACCGATGGAACCCCAACAAAAGCAAAGAAGAGAAAACAAGAGGAAAGGAGGGTGGAAAAATAGTGGGGGATATTTGGTCTAACACAATAGTACAAAGAAGAGGAAAATAAGAAGAAAAGAAAGGCGGAGGACCATAGTAGAGAGGACGGGCAAACAGAGTATGGAAAGATGTGACCAAGAAAACGGAAATTTTTGCTCTTGGCGTATTTAAGCAGGCCTTGCTCTTTCTAACCAAAAATCTTTAAATCTAGATTTTATCTGTTAAGTGAAAGAGAAAATTAAATATGTGTTTGAAAATGAAGACAAGAAAAATAGGGATCACCGGTGAAGCTTCGTTTCCGGCCAGATCTAAAAAAAATTGGTAGAGTTTTCCGGTCACTACTATGTTCGTCACTATCGGTTTTAGTTCTGAGTTAAAGTACAGATTTTAACAAGATTCACAAATTTGTTCCTAAAATTAAAAACAAAGATCACAAAAATCTCACATGTAAAGTACCGAGCTATCACATATCGAGCACGAAACAGCTCGCTTCAGATTTGGCCTGCTGAATCAAACTCAGATATTAGTTCAAATGAAACCCTAGAAAAATCTCACTCGCTCTGTCCCCCCTTTGAAATTTTTCTGAGAGGCAGAGATAGAGAGAGAAATGAATCGTTACAGCGCGCAACCCAATCTCATACAACAGTATCCTCCCTTATTCCACCATATATATATACCAATAATAATGAGTAAATATATAATACGGCGCGTAACTCGGTCCCACAATCTTGGGTTTAAGAGTAGGAACATATTCCTAACAATCTTGGTTTTAAGAGTAAATATTCCAGAGCTGTCGGAGTTAGCTCTTTATCAGGCCGCTCATTTTATAGCATTCTGCTTGATTTCTTGATATAATCTTTGAGATACTCTTAAGAAGTCTCTTGGCTATATATGGCTTCATTTTCTTTGATGTAAGGATTGTTCCCAATTGGTCCTTAACAATCGCTTTTGCTTTCTGAAACACAGGGCGAAATAAGGATTATATTGTGTAATATCTCTTCTAAAATTTCTTGCTATTGATGTTATTAATTCTTTCTAATTTATTGGCTTCGGCAATGTGTTTCTAGAAATTTTATGTTATACTTTATTAGGGTTCCAATAAGAGCACTCTCGCTGACTTACAAGATGTGGTAGATGTGAATCCGTTCAGTTGCTGATGCCAAGTAATTTGGTCCTTTTACATTTTTGGCATTTTTATAGGCATCTGCCGTGTTAGCTCTCTCGAGGTTCTGTGAGTGCAACAAGCCAGAAACTTTGAAACCTTACCTGGATGAATTAGTTAACAAACTGTTTGTACTTATACATGTGTGTCAATATAGAGGTCACCAAATTATAAAGATATATCACTGCTGACAACTGCAAGGGGACTAATGATGTAAGTTTTGGTGTCCTTTTGTTGTTTGAAATGCAGAATGGCAAACAAATGGCCCAAAAAGCAGCATTGAGGACATTGTCTCATCTTTCTCTATCTGTTAAGGTATGAACTGGCGCATTTATTCTTGACTCAGTTCTGTTTTTGCTTATATTATCAATCATGAAGGCCGATATATTAAACATCAACAGGAGCACTTCTGGACCTACTATGACATTGTTATACCACACTTGAAAGCTGTCGTGAGAAACACAGTGTTGGAATTATTCATAATGCAAAGTCAATTTTTTTTTTTGAAAATTCATTTACAATCAATATCCATGAGTTTTTTTGTTTATTTTCAAATGTCCTATCTATTTCCAAGTGGCCTCTTGCATGAAACCTTAAAGCCAAGTGTTGAATGGCTTTGACAAATGGCTATGCAAATCTAACATGTGTCTTCATACATGGAAGACAAGATGCACTTGTCAATATTGGAGCCAAGTGGACTAATATAATGGGACAAGTGTCAAAAGACTCTCGACACTTGTCATACATTCAACCTCCTTAATTGCCTATAAATAGGTTATGGATTAACCTTCATAATCACTCAATCGTAACCAAGAATCCATCTTGCTAATCATTACCTTCTTCCTACAATATTTTTCAATCTCTGTAACAACTATAGAAAATACCATCATCTTCTCTTCTTTCTGGGCAACTGTTCTGTGCAAATTCTAAACTTCCAGCCACGAGTGCACGTGTTTGGAGGTACTGTAGAACCTTGGGGAGCGACCGTCCTTAACGATTTGCACCTAGTCGGGCCGAAATCGCTTTCAAGGCAGTGACTTGCCACGACATAGTATTTTTGATAAGTTGTTCTTATTTTCTTCTTGTTCTTAGTCAATATTATCTACTCATTTTTCTTATAATTTGAAAGCGATTTTTCATATATAATATTGACTAATGTCCACAATTTGAACAAAATATTTCTTGATGTGTCAAAACTTGAGTCTTTAGATGGAAATAATTATAAGCGTTGGTCCTAGAAACTTTTAATTTTCTTCAAAAAATTAGAAGTTGATTATGTTTTGTTAACAGTCCTCCTACTGATATTGTTGTTGATAGTTCTAATGTTACTAGTATTATTGTTGATGATGATGCTGCTAAGAATAAATTTGAAAAGGATAATAAAACAGTAAGAGGGCATCTGCTTAACCATATGACTAACCCTGTATTTGATTTGTTTATAAATTATAAATCTTCTAAAGTCATATGGGACAGTTTGGAGAAGAAATATGGTGTTGATAACGCGGAAAAAAAGAAGTATGTCGTTGGAAAGTGGATCAAGTTTAAGATGGTTGATGATAAGCCAATCATGAAACAGGTTCACGAGTATGAGAACTTAACTGCTGATGTTTTGAACGAGGGCATGGACATGTGTGAGATTCTTCAGGCTAATGTTTTACTTGAAAGGTTTCCACCTTCCTGGAGTGATTACAAGAATCAACCAAAACACAAGAAGAAAAACTTAACTCTTCAAGAACTAATCAGTCACATGAGGACTGAGGAATTAAACCGTCTCAAAGATGAGGAGTCTGAACAGCTTAAGGATAAGATGAAATATCTCTCTCTTAATTCTTTTAAAGCTAACCTTGTGGAATTTTCTAGTACTTTTGTGAAAGATAGGTTTAAAGAAAAATAGAAGAAAGGCCAGAAAGGACATGTGAAGAAGCAGAATTACTTCAATAAGCCGAAGGGCCATATTCAAAAGTCAAAAGGACCTTGCTATGTCTGCGGCAAAATTGGTCACAAAGCTTTTCAGTGCAACCAGAGACGAGGACAAAGCTCAAAGAATGGAGGAAAAGCTCCAGTCCAAGCTAACCTTACTGGGAGTGGTGATGTCATTGTTGTTGTGGTTGTGAAGGCAAACATGGTGTCTAACAAGACTGCCTGGATACTGGACACAGGCGCTTCAAGGCATCTTTGCGCCAACAAAGAGATGTTTCACGACTTTGAGGAATCTACTGATGGCGAGTGTGTCTACATGGGTAACTCCACTACAGCTGGAGTTATGGATAAAGGAAAAATTCTTCTTAAAATTAACTTCTTGAAAATATTTAGCTTTGAACAATGTTCTGTATGTACCCTCCCTTCTAGAAACTTAGTTTCTGGTGCGCTTCTCAACAAGGTAGGTCTTAAACTTGTTTTTGAATCTGATAAAGTTGCTATTTCTCGTGGGGGAGACTTTGTTGGGAAGGGTTACCTTAGTGGGAGTTTATTTGTACTGAACATCGCTCAAGAGATTGCTAATAATGCTAGTACTTTCAATTATGCTTATATTGTTGAGTCTATTGATTTGTGGCATGGAGGCTAGGTCATGTTAATATTGCTTCTATTAAAAGACTTAGAAAAATGAAATTAATTCCTGCAGTTAATGTTGATAATTTTTCTACGTGTCGTGTTTGTGTAGAAGCAAAACATACCAAAAAGCCTTTTAAGAATGTAACTAGTAGAAAAATAGAATTGCTTGAACTAGTACATTCAGACTTAGCAGATTTCAAGAACACTGTTAGTAAAGGTGGAAAGAAATACTACATCACTTTGTATATGACTTTTCTAGATACACTATATTATATCTTCTTAAGTCAAAGATGAGGCTGAAAGCATGTTTTTAAAATACAAGGCAGAAGTAGAAAATTAATTAGATAGAAAAATCAAGAGACTTAGGTCTGACAGGGGTGGTGAATATAGTACTAATATTCTAGAATATTTTTGTGAGGAAAATAGTATTATACATGAGATTAGTGCTCCCTATACTCCCCCAACAAAATGGTGTAGCCGAACGGAAAATAGAACCCTTAAGGAAATGATGAATTCTATACTTTTGAGTTCGGGTTTATCTGATAATATGTGGGTGGGAAGCTGTTTTATCTGCATGCTATGTTCTTAATAAGGTCCCTCATAAAAATTTAGATAAATCTCCATATGAGTTATGGAAAGGGTTTGCCCCTAACTTAAAATTTTTTAAAGTGTGGGAGTATTTGGCTATGGTTGGTGTACCTGATTTTAAACAAATAACTGTTGGACCCAAAACTTTTGATGTTATTTTTATTGGTTATGCTCAAAATAGTGCTGCATATACATTTATGTCTTTGAATGATAGTTTTATTTGTGAATCCAGAGATGCAGAATTTTTTGAGCATGTTTTTCCATTGAAAAATAATGTGCCTAGTGATGTGCCGGACAATGCTTCTACATCGATGTCTATTAACTCTCATATTTTACCTTCTTCTAGTGTTAATGCTAATGAGCATGAAAATAAACTTAGAAGAAGTAAAAGGCGTAGAATTGAAGCTAGCTTTGGTCCTGACTTTATTATCACTTTCTTGACTGAAAATATTAATTTTGATGTTTGAGTGATGAATTAGTATCAATCTATTTAATATAAGAAGACCTTAAGACATACAATGAAGCAATGAGGTCAATAGATGCTAGTTTTTGGAAAGAGGCCATTAAAAGTGAATTAGACTCTATAGTTTCTTATCACACTTGAGACTTGTCTGATTTGCCTAAAGGTTGTAAACCCATAAGTAGCAAGTGGATATTTAAGAAGAAATTGAGACCTGATTGTACAATTGAGAAATATAAGGCTAGACTTGTTATTAGGGGTTTTAACCAAAAGAATGACTTTGATTACTTTGACACTTATTCTCCTGTGACTAAGATAGCGACTATTAGAACTCTTGTTTCTTTAGCCGCTATTCATAATAGCGACTATTAGAGGAAGAGAACTATATGTCTCAACCTTAGGGATTTATGATCCAAGGACAGGAGAATAAAGTATGCAAATTGAGAACGTCTTTGTATGATCTAAAGCAGGCACCTAAGCAATGGTACGAAAAGTTTAATAGCACATTAGTAGGTAATGGTTTTGTTATTAATGCATCTGATACTTGTGTTTATTCCAAGATGATAGTATCAGATTGTGTTATTATATGTTTGTATGTGGATGACATGTTAATCTTTGGCCCTAATATGAATGTCATTAATGAGACTAAGAATTTCTTATCTTTAAAATTTGAAATGAAAGATCTTGGAGAAGCGGATGTGATTTTAGGGGTTAAAATAAAAAGAACTTCTAATGATTTTTCATTGTCTCACTATCATTATATTGAGAAAATGTTGAAAAGGTTTAATTATTTTGATGTAGCACCTATGAGAACTCCTTATGATCCTAGTATACATTTGATAAGGAATAAGGAATCTAGTATTTCTTAAACCGAGTATGCTAAAATAATTGGTAGTGTGATGTTTCTCATGAATTATACACGACCTGATATTGCTTATGCTGTTAGTAGATTGAGTAGATATACTCACAATCCTAGTAGTGAACACTGGAATGCTCTTCATCGTTTGCTAAGGTATTTGAGAGGTACTATGGATTGGTGTTTGCATTTTAATAAATTTCATGCTGTTTTAGAAGGATTTTGTGATGCAAACTGGGTTACTGACAATGATGAAGTTAGATCCACCGGTGGCTATGTGTTTACTTTGCGTGCAGGTGCTATTTCATGGAAGTCTTCAAAACAGACTTGTATAGCACGATCCACTATGGAGACTGAATTCATTGCCCTTGAGTTGGCAGGACAAGAAGCCGAGTGGTTGAGAAACTTATTGGAAGACGTGCCTTTGTGGGAAAGACAAGATTCACCAGTTTCTCTACATTGTGACTCATAGGTGGCAATTTGAATTGCCAAAAATAGTGTGTATAATGAAAAAAGAAGACATATCCGCATTAGGCATGGTGCGGTAAAATAGTTATTGAAACATGGTATTAATTCCTTAGAATATATAAGATCCGAAAGAAATTTGGCGAATTCTTTAACCAAGGACTTGTCAAGGAAAGTTATCCTTGAAACGTCGAGGGGGATGGGGCTAAAGCCCATGGATTGAGGAAGTATGGTGGATCCCATTTGTGGTCAAACGAAGCCATATGAGACCTCAATATGCATTACATTTCTTATCCCTATGACGTGTGGTAGTGCTTTATAAGGTTGAGCTTATTTTGCTCTTAATGATTCCATAGCCTTAAGGTAGTCTATGTGTGTGATGGAATCACCTACGTAAGTTTAATGGTATGGTCGCCTTTTATGAAATACTTGGGATGTCTTTTTAGAGCGCTCATGAGACCCAAGGTATGTGCATGACCATAAAAGCACTTTGTTAGTATCGCAGAATTTGCATCAAAATTAAGGATATAGTATGTGTTGTGAGGGTCTCAGCTAATGCCCATTCAGTTCAAGAGTACTTCACTTTGTGGATGTTAGTTGTTGCCTCATTTCACTATGTGTCAATTAAAATTTAAAAATATTAACACTTACGTACATGTTCCTTCTTTTGCCCAGAATTGTTCTATTTTTGTCTTTACATTAGTGGGGGATTGTTGGAATTATTCATAATGCAAAGTCAAAAATTTCTTTTTGAAAATCCATTTACAACCAATAGCCATGAGCTTTTTTATTTATGTTTCAAATGTCCTATCTATTTCCAAGTGGCCTCTTGCATGAAGCCTTAAAGCCAAGTGTTGAATGGCTTTGACAAATGGCTATGCAAATCTGCCATGTATCTTCATGCATGGAAGACAAGATACACTTGTCAATATTGGAACCAAGTAGACTAATATAGTGGGACAAGTGTCAAAAGACTTTCGACACTTGTCATACATGCAACCTCCTTAATTGCCTATAAATAGGTTATGGATTAACCTTCATAATCACTCAATCTTAACCAAGAATCCATCATGCTAATCATTACCTTCTTCCTACAATATTTTTCAATCTTTGTAACAACTATAGAAAATACCATCATCTTCTCTTCTTTCTGGGCAACTGTTCTGTGAAAATTCTGAACTTCCAGCCACGAGTGCACGTGTTTGGAGGTGTTGTGGAACTTTGGGGAGCGACCGGCCTTAATGATTTACACCTAGTCGAGCTTAAATCGCTTTCAAGGCAGTGGCTTGCCACGACACAGTATTTTTAATAATTAGTTGTTCTTCTTTCCTTCTTATTCTTAGTCAATATTATCTGTTCATTTTTCTTACACAGGGATCTTAAGTCTAGTCACAGTCTTCATGGCATAGCGTTGCAGTGCATAACCATTGTTGGGTCTGCTGGTAGCAAGGAGAAATTTAAAGAAGACGCAGAGCAGGTCTTCTACCAACTTTGCCGAGTACTGAACACATGTATTGATGCCATACTTATGGGGTACTTGACACATCTTTTTTAGTTCCTTACTGATCGATTATGAGATACTAAACACATATATTGATGCCATTGATTGGGATTTCTTCCTTCTTGTTTCATTTGTTATGCTTTGTCACATGGCTTTATCATAGCCAAACCATAGAATTGATTACTCTTTGGGTTACAACTTCTTTAAACAATTATGTGCAACAAAATAATGACAGTGTTACTTTTCCACCTCTCTTGGCATTCTTTTTCTTGTCTTGGCATGTGCTGGTGTGAGCTTATTTTCCTTTGGTAATTTCTCAACTTATAACTTACTTTTTATTTATTTCCTTTTTATTATTGTCATTAAAGGTTATGGAAGGTATTATATCATTACATGGATTACACTCGAGGAGGGGTGATCCTATTTCTTTGAACTTGCTATGGGTGTGTGTAAATTACTCGATTTTAAGATCAAATTTCTTTCTAGATTGGCCTCTTTCTATTTTCTTAGTTTCATTGCAGGCATGTTGTAACATTTGTATTTGTCTGGGACGGGATTTTCTTCCTTACATGAGTGAAGTCATGCCCTTTTTTATTATTCAATGTGCTCAATTAACTTGAACCTGTTTAATCCTCTGCTGCTATGCTGATAAATTAGAGGAAGACTTCTACCCATGGATTCCCCAGGTTAGCATGAATAAACACCTGCACGTTTTAATTTTCTCATATATTGTTGAGTGAAGTCAAATTAAAACAAGGGATACCAATGGCTTAATGCATGCAACAGGTTGTTTCGATCGTTTTTTCGCTTCTGAAATTCCATACCCACAATATTAATGTCAGGAAAGAAGCTGTTGAAGGTGAGAATTCTCGTGATTTCCTAAGGTTTCTTTGTTTTCATGTAAGTTCTCCACTTGCTAATGCAAATTTTCTAATTTTTGCATGTTTAATTAAGCCATGCATAAGCTGTTGTATTCTGCTAAACTGGGTGTTGAGAAAGGGATTGCGCAAGGTGGAAGTGAGTCATATTTCACAAAGTTGTCAGACGATATAATTGTTGGGATATACTATTAACCATGTAGTTTAGATATAGTATTTTGTTTTATACTTTATGGAACAATTATATATTTAATTTATTTAATTCAATAAAGTACTATTTTAAATAGATCATTTGTTACATGTGTGTCCTTTTAGTTATGTAGTAGAAGTAGACAATTTAGTGTAGGGAGTCTTAGCTCATGCACGGAAGATGAAATTGTTGGTTTTCATAATTAATAAATTTTGTTCACAATCAAAGTTATTATTGGACAAAATATCTTGATGATTATAGCACAAGATTATAGTATAATTTGTCTTGATTATGGAAGTGGTTTTACTCCAACTTCTTGTGCTAGTATACTCAGTGTATATTGAACGGACCAAGTGGAGAAAAGATATTTTTGTACTGAATATATAAAATATTTTATCTAATTCATTAAATGAGCTCTTACTCCTAATCTTGATATAATTATTATGATCAATGTAATTTGTTTATTGTTTTGATTTATCAAAAGGTACGACTCTATTCCGAGTTAGTGTATGCTTAATAGATTGGACAATGACGAATAACATTTGTGAATAATTAGTTGATAGAATCCTTGACTCGGTTTTGAGTTTGATGATACCCCTTTATATAAGCTTATAAGTTTTCATGTGAAAACCCGGCCGGTGAATTTTGTATCCGTCACATGAAATAGTTTAAGCGAAAATGTAAAGGATTTAATTAGTTGAATAAATTAAATTTCAGTGATTTAATTTGATTAACTGGTATTTGAGATCTTAACATGGGGAGTTAAAATAAGTGTTATTGAATTTTCGAAATTCATACTGAGGAGTTCAATTGCAGTTTTTTTAGTGGAATAAATTGTAATTAATTATAATAAGAATTAATTCATGCTAATTTCGAATTAATGCTATAATTGGTAGCCTCTTATTATTTTTGTGGTCCCTGCTATACCTAGTAAAAACCTGGACAAGACTTGGGTAAAAAGTGACTTAGGAGAAAAGTCATCCGTTAGAGTTAGAGTAGGATTCTACTTGTAGAATCCTACACGTTTTTGGAAGACAATTTTCGGCCAAAAATAACTCTACTTAAGGAGGACGAATTTCACCTAATTACTTACTTTTCAGAGTTGTATTGTTTTTGCCCACCCAAAAGCAAAATCGTCCAAAGTTTTATTAGGCATATAACAGAAGAGTGCAGCCCTGGATTCTTGCTGTTTGGAAGCTTTGTCCAACGATTTCAAGAGGTTAGTCATTCTAATCTTGTGATTATAGCATTGTCTAGTTTACATGTATTAGATGCCTGGTTTGTTTGGTTGCTTCTGCTGCGCATGTTCTAACAATTGGTATCAGACGACGTCTTACATCTAACTAGATAGTGTAATATAGCATGAGTAGAGTAATATTAAAACGTGTTGTTTAATGATACATGTTTGGTATGATTATTCTATGTCAAAAACATTTTTTATTAGTATCTTAATTCTGAAATTATGAATTAATATACACATGCATAAACAGTGGTGTTATATTTAATGACAGTCTGTTTAATTATGTTTTTGATGATATCAATTTTTTTTAATTTTTTTTTTAAAAAATGACTGTTTCTTGAATGTTATTAATTCTGTAATTATGGGTTAATACATATATGCATAAACAGTGAATTAAGTCTGTATGAGTTGCGTTTTGTCCATAATCAGAGAGTGTTATATTAATAAAAACTTGACTGTTTTGTATGATATTAGTTATGTAATTATGGATTAATATACATAATTATGAACAACGGAGTTTTCTTTTAACAGTGAAAAATATACTTTTTTTTTACAATTCAGTCTGAACATGTTTTTATTATTATAATAATAATATTATTATTTTGAGATACAAAATTATTATTTTGAGTTCTGAAATCATGTTTTAACATACAAGAGTATGTTATGTGATTTGAACAAGTCAAAATAATAAAAACAGCCAAAAACAGAATTCTACAAATAGGTCATGATTTTAGAATTCTGAAATTCTGTCGAACTCTGATTGACCTCAAATTTGGTAGGTTTATCGGAAACGGTCCAACTTAAACAACTCATCAGTTTTGCTGATGATGTACATCGTTTTTTGGGCATTCGGGGTCGTTTAGATGGGTTTTGGCTATTTTTATATTTTCTGGAAAGTTTTTTTAATAAAAAGAATTTTTAAAAGAAATCTGTGATGGTATGGTTCAATTCCCATTGTCTACAATCATGTTTTACAGTAATATAATGAATTTATATGTTGACATATGTCTTCTTCCCCATCGGATAAATTCATTATAGATGATTACTGTAGTTTTGCTTCTAGTTATTTGATTACTTATATTAACTCTCCAACTGAGTTATATGTTGATTCAATGAAACTAGAGTTTATAAAAGTGATATTTACCTATCTTAAATTAACAGTTTACTCTCCATCTGAGTTGGTCCTGTTTAAATTTATGGGGTTAATATCTTACATCACTCATATATTTTGCAAGAATAGTTAAGTTCCCCTAATGAATCTAACTGTTCAATTAGCATGGTTATATGTGTAATGTGCTGTTTTTGAATTTAATTATTCTAAATACATAACTAATGATCTATTTGATGTTAATATCTCTCAGATTAACCATGTCTTCAGTCAACACACTTACCTCAATTCTGAACCAAAACAAGTTAGAAGAACCGAATTATGTTGACTGGAAAAGAAACCTTGATATTGTCCTAACTGATGAAGGTTAAAAATTTGTAATCACTGAGGAGTGTCCAGAAAAACCTGAAAATGCTACTGATGATCGGGTTAAGGCCTATGACAAATGGGTTAAGGCTGATGAGATGGGGCGATGTTACATTCTTGCCTCTATGGTGAATGTTTTGCAACATCAGCATCAGTCTATGGGGTCTGCTTATGACATGTTTGAAAGTCTCAAAGAGATGTTCGGTGAGCAAAATCGTGCAGCTAAGCAGACTGCCATGAAATCCCTTTTGAACACCAAGATGGCTGAAGGATCATCGATCAGGGACCATGTTCTGAAGATGACGAGTCTTCTGAATGAACTGGAGGTCCTTGGAGCCTTGATTGATAAGGAGTCTCAAGTTGAGATGGTCCTACAGACTCTGCCTGACAGTTTTCAACAATTACTTGAACTGTAATATGAACAAAATGGATTTGTCACTAGCGAAATTGTTGAATGAGCTGCAAGCGGCAGAGTCTATTATCAAACAACAAGCTTCAGTTGTGGGACTCAATATCGAGAAAGCTTCAGTTTCTATGTCGGAAGGCAATAAGAAAAAGAAGAAGGCTCAAAAGGTTTTGGCACCTGGTGGTGCGACTGGTGTGAAAAAGCCCAAAGCCAAGTGCTATCATTGCAAGCAACCTGGGCATCACAAGAAGCAATGTCGTGCCTATCTGTCAAAGTTGAATAAGCAATGTAATTCAAATTTAAATATCGTTGAAACTTGTTTAGCGGCTGTTTCTACCATGTTTTGGTGTGTAGATACGATTGGTGCACAGTTTCTACATAAAGAAGAAGGAGTTGGACACAGTGCCTACTCCTAAGATAGCAGCCTGCGTAATAAGGAAGATATTAGATAGCATGGAAGATATAATGAAGCATCCACAGATTCAAGGGGATTTGCAGCAAAGACTTCAAAGTCTATGCAAGAATGACAAGTTTCAGATAAAGCTAATGTACAAGAAAATGATTCCAGAATACTGTAAATTCGAGTGGAAAGGACTAATGTTACATTCAAGCGTGCATCCAAGGTTCAGATTTATATTATGGATTGCAATGCAAAGGAGATTAGAAATTGTGGATAGATTGGTGAAGTTTGGTATTTCTATACCAACTGACTGTATATTCTGCAAACAAACAGTGGAAACATTTGACCATTTGTTCTTTGAATGCTCAGTAACAAAGAGATTATGGTCGAAAATGTGTCTATGGTTGGGGCATACAAGAAGTATAGGTGACTGGGACTATGAATTGCAATGGATTACCAGGAAAGCAAAGAGCAGAAAAGGCATAAATGGCATCACATGCTATGTGTTTGCTATGACAGTTACTGTGATATGGAGAGAGAGAGAGAAGAACAGAGGCATATTTGAAACGAGTAAATATGAAGAGTACCAGATTTGCAGAGAAATAGTCCAACATATCCATGTTCGAGGGAAGCATTACAGGAAATGGAGAGAACCACTACAAAAGTTGGACTGGATTCCTTGATAAAGTGTACAGACAGTATATGAAAGGCATAGATTTAGATGATATAGTTTGTTAGACATTTTCTTTACATGTCACTGGTGTATGATGTATAGAGGTAGTAGTGAGTCAAAACTACTACTAGGACCCATTGTATTCAAATTTTGAGTATCAATAGAATATAAAGTTTAACTCAAAAAAAAAGGAAAGATGTACACTAGGTTCACTATACTTACTAATGAACTAAAATCTCTTGGAAGGACTCTTCTTGAGGAAAACAAGGTTGAGAAGATTTTGACAAGGGTTCTACCAGTCTCTTGGCAGGGCAAGATCACTGAAATTCAAGAATCCAAGAACATTGAAACTCTCAAACTGGATGCGCTAATTGGAAATCTTATTTCCTATGAACTTAGAAGGAAGACAATGAAGATGGATGCTCCCAAGAAGGGAAGGTGTCTAGCACTGAGAATCACTAAGGGAGAAGATCTGGAAGAAGATGAAATGACTATGATCACCAAGGATTTCAAGAAATATCTTATGAGAGGAAAGGGCTCCTTAAGAGGTGGAAACTACAACAAGGCAAGGGTACCGGAAAAAATGACTAATGAGGGCTGCTACAAATGTGGGAAGACTGATCATCACATTGAGAACTGCCCTCAGTGGGAAGTTGAATGGAAAAAGGAAAGGTCTGAACGAAGGAACCAGAAGAACGAACAAGTTCATCCCAAGAAAAATAAAGTATCAACAAAGACTATGGTCGCTGCTTGGGCAGAAAGTTTAGATGAGGAGTCAGATGATGAAGATGGAGATGAACAAGAACTTATAGCAATTGGTGAATCAGATGAGGAATCTGAGTTAAGTATATTTCATCTCAAAAGACAAGATTAAGTTCTTTTCCAAAGAAAAACTCTCTGAATTATTGCTTGACTTTATTGATGAATCTGAAGTAATTAATAAGGGAAAGGAACAGCTGTCTAAGGAATGTGTAATTTTAAAAGCAAAGTGTAAAAACCTGGGACCCAAAGTCTCTAAAGAACCAGGTTTATCCACTTGAGACAAATGTCCTAGAGTTAAAATCTGAAAATCTAAAACTGAAACTAGGAACTAGTAAGAAGAGAGCTGACAACTCTCAACTCACCTTAGAAGAAAATACAGGTAAACTAAAAGATGAGTTGTATATGAAGGATGAACAGATAAGAGTGTTGAAGGAGGAACTTGGTAAGGTCAATCATGAACTAGACAGAACTTGTAAATGGAACAGATCCTCCGATGCTTTGACATGGCTACAGGAAAATCATAGTAGCAATAGGAGAGGACTTGGCTTTGGGAGTCAGCTGCCTAAATGGGATCCTAAAAGCAAGTACCTCACCCTTCCCGAGAACAAAATTTGTACCCATTGTGGTAAGATTGGTCACTACAAAAGTGAATGCAATGCAAAAGAGCAGGCTAGTCAAAAGAATAAAAGTTTTGTTCGAGAGAAGACTTGGTTACCAAATTAGGCTAAAAAGAATTTAATTCATCCTTTTTCTTATAGAAAGGGACGGACCCAAACTAGTTTGGGTTCCTAAGACTAACCTCTGGTTTCTTTTTTTAAGTTCAAGTGAAGGGGAGCAGCCAAATATGGTACATGGATAGTTGCTGCTCAAAGCACATGACTGGCAACAAGGACCATTTCCTTTCACTTGAAGACCTCAAAGGAGGAAATGTCTCCTTTGGAAATGGAAAGAAAGGTGAAATAATTAGGGTTGGTAAGGTAGGTAAGAATGTCACTCATTCCATTGAGAATGTCTACTTGATAGACGGCTTGAAATATAGCCTAATCAGTGTGTCACAACTGTGTGATAGAGTTAACTTGGTAGCATTCACCTTCACAAAATGTTTTGTAATAAATCTTATCACTGACAAGATTGCTTTTCAGGGAAAAAAAGTGAACAATATATACATCATAGATCTGTCCACACTTTCAGAAAATGAATTAACATGCTTAAGTGTGCTGGACAGTGATCCCTCCTTTGGCATAAGAGACTTGGACATGGAAGTCTGAGTCAACTCAACAAATTAGTCTCCAAGGACTTAGTGATAGGTTTTCCCTAACATTCAGTTCAAGGAAGACACAGTTTGTGAGGCTTGTGCAAGGGGGAAGCAGGTAAAATCCTCTTTCAAAAGCAGGAAAGTGGTAAGTACCACCAAAACGATGGAACTGGTCCATATGGATCTTTGTGGTCCTATAAGAACATTAAGCAGAGGTGGTAAGAGATATTTGATGGTGCTAGTTGATGCCTATTCTAGATTTATCTGGATATTGTTTCTGACATCTAAAGATGAGGCATTCGACATGTTTACTTCTTTTGTTAAAACAATTCAAAAACAATTAGGAAATCAACTTGCATCAATTAGGTCTGATTATGACACTGAATTTGAAAATGCTAAATTTGCTGAATTTTGTGATGAGCATGGCATAGATCACAACTTTTCTGCCCCTAGAACTCCACAACAAAGTGGAGTGGTTGAAAAAAAGAATAGGACTCTTGAAGATATGGCTAGGACTACGATTCTTTCTAGTAAACTACCTCATAGCGTATAGGCGGAAGCTATTAATACTGTATGTTATATCATAAATAGGTGCATGACTAGACCACTTGCAGAGAAGACTCCTAATGAGTTAATTAAAGGGAGAAAGCCAAATATATCCCACCATAGGGCTTTTTGCATCTGCTTTGTGCACAACAATGGTAAAGACTCCATAGGTAAGTTTGATCCCAAAAGTGATGAGGGAGTATTCTTCACATAGTAAGGCTTATAAAATATATAACAAAAGAACTATGTGTGCTGAAGAAAGTGTGCACGTAGTTTTTGATGAAACTAACATTCTTTCTGAGAGACAAGAACAAGAGGATGAAGAAATTGGGATGGTCAGAAACTCAGTCCAAACTGGAGCAACACTGGAGGATGGAACAGGTTCATCCCTCCCAGGAAACATGATAGGGGGAACTGGACAACAAACTAATTTCCAAACCTTATTGGAACCTGTACCTGATCCTGTTCCACATCAACAAGGCACTGAAGGAACTTCAAGGAGTAACCAGTTGGTTGTGAAACCATACAGATATCAAAGTTTTCACCCTATTGAGAACATCATCATTGATCCAACCTCTGGAATCAAAACTAGATCCTCTTTGAAGAATCTTTCTGCTTTTGATGCTTTTCTATCTCTTATTGAACCTAAAAATGTTGCTGAGGATTTGCAGGATGAAGACTGGGTAAACGCAATGCAAGATGAACTCAAGCAATTTTAAAGAAGTCAAGTTTGACATTTGGTACCATGATCCTTGGATAGATCAGTAATTGGCACAAAATGGGTCTTCAGAAACAAACTTGATGAAGATGAAAATGTTACAAGAAACAAGGCAAGATTGGTGGTTCAAGGATATAGTCAGGAGGAAGGCATAAACTATGATGAAACCTTTGCTCCAGTGGCAAGGACGGAAGCAATAAGACTCCTCATAGCCTTTGCTGCTTACATGGAATTCACCCTTCACCAGAACAAGTGCACGACATCACCCTTCATGCTTTAACACTTCCTCACCCAAACAGCAATCACAAACAACGGGCAAGGGAGTAAACAGAATAGAAACAGAAATCCCGGCAAGGGAACAATAACAGTAATCTCAACATCCCAGCAAGGGAACATCAATTAAGAATTAAATCCCGGAAAGGAAACATCAATTAAATAATTAAATCCCGGCAAAGAAACATCAATTAAACAATTAAATCCCGGCAAGGGAACAATACAACGATGACCTGGCAAGGGTATATTTCAATAACTCTTTCNATTTGAGCCAATGCTCCAAAGAATGTAATATCTCATATTTCTTCATTATTCGTTTCACAATTTGAGCCAATGCTCCAAAGATGTAATATCTCATATTTCTTCATTATTCGTTTCACAATTTGAGCCAATACTCCAAAGAAAGTAATATCTCATATTTCTTCATTATTCGTTTCACAATTTGAGCCAATGCTCCTCGAAGTTTTAAAGATCACAATTCCCTTCACATGCTCTTTACAACATATATAAATCATCAATTAAGCATGGAGGTTACAACAAAATCGGAATATTCGCAATAATAAGACTCACGGTCATGCTAGACACCAATGTATAGATACTCGTCACCATGCCTATACATCGTACTCTACAATTATCAAGTAGAAAACAAGACTCAACTCTTATTTCCTCAAGATAAGGTTAGACCAAACACTTACCTCGGGTCAAAAATATAGCAACCAACCCTCTAACACCGCCTTTCCTTTAGAATTCAACTCCGGAATGGTATTATCTAGGCATAATCAACTCAAGTATATCAATAAGGATTCAATAATTCAACCATATAGCCTAATTACCCATTTCCATGCATTCTTCCAAAATAACAAAATTTGACCCCGGGCCTGCTTGGTCCAAACACGAGGCTCGGACCAAAACCACGTCACCCATTCACCCACGAGCCGGAATATATAATTTGTTTTGAAATTCGATCCCAAAACGAGGTCTAAATCAAAAAAATTTAAAAGGGCCTAATTCTACCCAAATTCCCAATTTTCTACTCTAATTTGCATGTTTTAGGCTTAGGAATTCATTAGATATAGATGAAAAATGAAGGAAACAATTAAAATTTACTAACCCAAGAAGTTTTGGTGAAAGATGGCTTCAATGGATGCCTAAGGACCTTGGAGAAGATGAATTTCGTGAAACCTTATGAAGAATCCCGAAGCTACTGTTCTGGAAATATTTATATACCACTAGGCAAAATTGCCCATCGCGTTCGCTGAAGGGAGGTCGCGTTCGCGAAGGGTAGACTTGACAGACCATCGCGTTCGCGGAAGGGAAAACGCGAATGCGAAGAGTAGAAAGGCTGGGGTCCAGAAATTGGCCTACGCGAATGCGTGGGACATCACGCGAACACAATGAAGAAGACCTGTAAAGTTACGCGAACGAAGTCAAATGTATGCGAACGCGAAGAGGAAAAGAGGGCTAAGTCCTCAGGATCAAATAACCCTACGCGATTGCGATGGAATGGATGCGAACGCGATGAAGGAAAAGCTTAAAGCTTTGCGAATGCGGAAGAGGCATCGCGAACACGAAGAACAAATGGACATGCAACTGCTGAAGCCAAAAACCAGCAATCTTCCTAAGTTCAAAATCACTCTGAGACACCTCTGAAACACTCCCGAGCCCTCGGGGCTCCTAACAAATCACATGCACTAAGTCAAGCAACATTCTACGAACTTAACCGTGCGATCAAATCGCCAATATAACATCAAAAACAACGACTCAAACCTCAAAATCCATGAATTCTATCAAAATTCATAAAACATCAAATTTTCCATTTTTTGTCCGAAACACGTCAAACGACATCTGATTTCAACCAAACCTTACAGAAAGTGCTTAAACCATAAATAAGACCTGTACCGTGCGCCGAAACCAAAATACGGGCCCGATACCATCACTTTCTAATCATATTTCATTTTATTTTCCTTATTTTCAGGAAACAATTTCACTCAAAAATTCATTTCTCGGGCTTGGGACTTCAGAATTCGATTCCGGGCATACACCCAAGTCCCATATTTTCCTACGGACTCTCCGGAACTGTCAAATCACAAGTCTGGGTCCGTTTACCCAAAATGTTGATCGGACTCAAATTTAGTCATTTTAGTATCAATCTTAGCATTTTTCAAAGAATTTCATATTTAAGTTGTCCGGCTACGCTCCCGTACTGCTTACCAAAATCAAGGCAACTACAGATGAGGTTTTCAAGTCCTCGAAAGTACAGAATGGGTAATAAAATAGGTGATAACCCTTTGGGTCGTCATAAATTATGAGAAAGGATTGATCTCTATTGAATGTTGTGCTACTGATAAACAGATTGCTGACATCTTTACAAAAGCACTGAGTAGAGAGCATGTTGAAAGGAATAGGTTAGAGTTAGGGATGATTAAGATCACCTAACTGAATCATTTCAGAATGTACATGAAAAAAAATTGAAAAAAACAGTTTTGGCTAGAAAATCTTAAACTTGTGTAAATCTTCTTTTACAAGAGTTTTTTATAGAAAAAATTAATTACTTTTATAGTTAAATATGCGCCTAAAAAAACCCTAAACAGGCTCTGGCGATCGGGCGAGTGAGAAGACTACTGCTTTTTCATCGCGAACCCTCCTATGGCTTCACCGGCCGGCGGCCAGCCCACATCAATGGCTGGTCAGTCCCACCCATCATTACCCAGCCCTCCACGACCACTAGTAACATCTCCCAACCCATGGATTATGCGAAAATTTTAAACCTTCGACAATGAATGCTGCCATGCATGAACGTGCGATCACTATGGAATCAATTCCTTTACGTAGGGCAGCTATTTTCAATGGCGAACCAGTTGTGAAGTTCACTGAAGCAGAGGTGGATCGTATGAATGTAATTGAAGGCCTCTAGTATGCTGTTGTGTGTAAATTTTTGCATGGATGGACAGAACTTCAAGAATTATGTAGTATAATTCCATCTCAATGTGGGATCAAAGGTGAGTGTAATGTTGTCTTCCTTAGAGAGAGACATGTATTGATTAGAATGACATTATGGAAAGACTTCATTTATTTTATGTCCAAAAGTGTGTATTATGTCAAAGCCAAGGATGGTTGTGACTATCAGTTGAGGACCCTAATTTATGATGCAAAATTTAAAGTTGGAGAAGAAACTCCAAAGGTGATGGCTTGGATCTCTTTTCCTAATTTATTACCCACGTACTTTGGTAAATAATGTTTGTTCTCATTAGATTCAGCGGTGGGTAATCCTTTGCACTTAGACATGGCAATAATTAATAACTAGACCTAGTTGTGCTCGTGTTAAAGTCCTAGTTGATTTGCTATCTGATATGCCTAAAAAGGTACGTATGGACATAGAGAATGAGATCACTGGTGAAACTCGTACTGAATGGATAAAAATTAACTATGAATATCTTCCTAAGTATTGCAAGACTTGTAAATTACAAGGTCATGATGAATTTGAATGTTGGAGGATTCACCCAGAGCTAATGGAATCCAAAGACAGTGGGAAAGAATTGAATAAAGAGGTACAAACGGAAGAAGGAGCTGAAGCAAGTGGGCATAATAAAAAAGGTAACAATAAGCAACCTATCATGATACTATCAAGTGGTAAATTTGTAAGTAATATGGGTGAACAATGGAAAGAAATTCGGGACAATAAAGTGAAGAAATCTGGGAAGCAAGTGGACAATCAAGCTAATAGTAACACTGGGAATGAAATTGCTCAAGTAGATGTTGTTCAATCAACCAACAAATATGCTGCTTTGACTGAAGATTCGGGTGATATGGAAACAAATATGCAGGTGGCAGTGGTAAAACAAAGACAAGAAATGATCAAGAGGATTGTAATGTAGTGAAAAAGAAGCAGTTGGCCATTGTTGATCAACGAACCAGTCCTAGACCTAGTCCCTTGAAAACTGGGAGGTTGAACGTGGAAGAAGCCCCTTTCAATCCTAATCCTACTAGGAAAGAATTAACTACTGCAGGTACAAGTAGTACTCCTAGGGGGAATAGGGTCAAGGAAACAACTTCTCAATGGGTTAGTAGAGCTTGTATTGGTCATAATGTTACTACAAACCAGTCTTGTCAAGAAATTCCTTCTCAATCATTGGATACAAGTGTGATTCCTGAACATGTAGACTTAAGCAAACGAGTGTCTCTAGCAGGAGGTAAATTGTGGAGTGAACAAACAGAAAAAGAATCAGATGAAGGTGAATTCCTGGAGGGATATGAAGATGTGAAAGAGGTACATAAAGATGATCCAAATTTGGAGGAACAAAGTGTCAACAACAATGACAAACTCGTAGATACTCAAACTCCTATCCCTCTAAATGAACAGAATTCTAACCCTAAACCAGCTACAAAACAAGACTCACAACCTAAACCTAACCTTAACCCTAACCCTACAACCAAAACATCTGAACCACCACAGCTCCCAAAAATCCACCAACTTTACCAAACATTGACCCAGGAGATACTGGTGGAAGTGATGAGCCTCAACAAGATTTTACATTGAAGGAGAGGGAAAAGGTAGGTCAATAGAAGTTAAAGTTTATTGCTACAATGGCAGTATATTTGAAAGTGCAGCAGGGAAATATCACGAAGAACTTGATCCCTAAATCAACAAAGAACCAGATTGTCATGCAAGAACATAATGAAGATGAAGAGAATAATAAGTTAGAAAAAGGAAGAGATATGGATGTTGAATCAACTGTCCGGAATTTTATGAATGTGGCAAAACAAGAGGATATTTATCTTAGGCAAAGTGAGAAAGGGAAGTCACCTGGGAGAGGTAAAAGAAAGCAAGCCAAAGAAAATTCTGGGGTATAAGGTCCAGGAGTCCAAACAAGAAGAACTATATCCAAATCAACCAATTAATGATGAATGCTTTGATTTGGAATATTAGGTCAGTGAATACTATGCAATCCTTTGAAAGGATTATCACAATGGATAAGCAGTATAATTTTCATTTTATTTCACTCATGGAGCCTAAGCAACAAGCTAGGAAGGTGGATCAATATAGGAGAATATTGGGGTTCGAGCAGGTTGTGGTTAATGTCTCTAACAAAATCTAGGCATTCATAAATGAGAGGTATGAGTTTGACATTATTTTCAACCTGAGACAGCAGCTAACATTGAATTATTTGATACCGAGGAATAGAAGGAGTTCTTGTTAACCTTAATTTATGCTAAGTGTAATGCAATTGAGAGGATAGATCTATGTGATACTTTATATGCACTAGCAGTGACATGACACTGCCATCGATTATTGGAGGAGACTTTAATGTAATTTGGGATGAAGAAGAGAAATTTGGAGGGCTGCCAGTTTATATTAACGAGATAGATGATTTCAGACATTGTATAAATACATGCAACCTCTTTGATCTTGGATCCAAAGGAAGCATTTATACTTGGTGGAATGGGAGAGCTCAATAAGATTACATATTTAAGAGATTGGATAGATGCTTGGGAAACATGGAACTTCAACAATTTTGCCCGACGTTGGAAATAAACCATTTGTCAAAAATTGGTTCGGATCATAGTCCAATGCTCCTTTGTTGTAATCCCAGTATTTGCCCAATCAAAAAGACATTTAGATTTAAGAATTTATTTCTCAAACTTGACTCTTTTATGGATGTTGTGCGTGAAAATTGGAAGGCAGACTTTCATGCAAATCCATTCATCTTATTCAATTTCAAAATAAAGAAGTTGAAGAAGGATTTCTCTATGGAGTAGGGCAACCTTTGGGGATATCTTCCAGAAAATAGCTAGTCTTGAGGAGCTAATAAAGGTGCATGAAAATCAGTTTGAACTTAGCCCTACCATTGAGAATCGACAAAGATTACAAAAGGTGCAAGCTGAATTAATTCGTGTATGGGCATTGGAAGAAGAATTTTGGAAACAAAAGACAGGCATGACTTGGTTCAAAGATGGAGATAGGAACACTAAAATGTTTCATGCCCATGTAAATGGTAAAAGAAAGAATTTGCAGCTCAAAAGAATACAAGATAGAGATGGCAATTGGATTGAAGAGAATGAAACAATGGCAGGAGAAGCAGTGCATTTTTTTGAGAAACAGTTTCATGAACCTTGTATACCTACTGATTTTAAGATTCTTGATCATGTCCCTTCCATGATGAATGAGGAGCAGAACCAACAATTAACAATATTACCAACAATGGAGGAAGTGAAAAAAGCAGTATTTGGTTTAAATGGTGATAGTGCAGGTGGATCAGATGGCTTCAATGGCAACTTCTATCATGCTTGTTGGGAAATTATTGGAGGTGATATAGTTGACATGGTACAGTCTTTGTTTTGTGTTCATGATCTTCCTAAATTTGTGACTCACAAAAATTTAGTTCTATTACCTAAGAAGAAAGATGTGAAGACATTTTCAGACTTGAGTCCAATTAGTTTGAGCAATGTTATCAACAAAATAATCTCGAGAGTTATTCATGAGAGACTTGTTGATATCCTTCTTAATCTAATTTATGATGGGCAAGCAGGGTTTGTTAAGGGGAGAAGTATTGCGGAGAATGTATTGCTTACTCAAGAAATTATTATGGATATTAGATTGAGAAATAAGGCAGAGATCAATGTGGTGATAAAGCTTGACATGATGAAGGCTTATGATAGATTATCCTGGCTATTTCTCACTAAAATATTGCGGAAGATGGGGTTCTCTGAAAGGTTTATTGGGATGATCTTTGGTATTGTGTCGAACAATTGGTATTATGTCCTTGTAAATGGACAACCATATGGTTTTTTCAAGTCGACTAGGGGTGTAAAACAAGGAGATCCATTGTCCCCTACTCTATTTATTTTGGATGCAGAAGCTTTGTCTAGAGGCCTTAATGCACTTCACTTGAACTAATATTTCTGTGGTTTTGGATTACCAAAATGGAGTCCAAGATCAACCATCTTGCATATGCGGATGACACAATTATATTTTCATCCTCAGATGCAACATCATTGAGACTAATCATGTAGGTATTGAATGCTTATGAAGTGGCTTCTGGGAAGTTGATTAATAAATCCAAATTTGCCATGTATGTTCACCATTCATGTAGTGATGAAGTAGTGAGGAAAATTGAGGTGATAACTGGAATTAGAAGACATGATTTTCCTTTTACATATCTTGGGTGTACTATATTTTATGCAAGGAAAAAAGATGGAGTATTATGAGGGATTAATCACTAAGGTAATTGATAAATTACATGCTTGGAAAGGAAAACCCTTATCGATTTGAGGTAGAGCAGTATTAATCACCAGTGTTCTGCAAAGCATTCCTTTACACTTTCTCTCAGCACTGAATCCCCCTGTTTATGTGATCAATAAGTTGCATAAATTATTTGCTAAATTTTTTTGGAGCAACTCAATTGATGGTAGGGCTGGACACTGGGCATCTTTTGACATTCTATGCCTGCCTTATGAAGAAGGAGGTGTAGGTTTTCGTTCACTACATGACATGTCTAAAGCTCTCTTTTGAAAATTATGGTTGAACTTTAGCACTAAGCCATCTCTATGGAGTTCTTTTATGAGTAAAAAATATTGCAAAAAGTTGAATGCTATAGTCGTACCTTGGAGAGGTGGATCACATGTATGGAGAAAGATGTTGGAGTGTAGAGATCTTATGGAGCATCAAATATTATGGAAACTAAAAATGGGATCATCCCTTTTTTGGTTTGACAATTGGACAGGATTGGGGTCATTATATTTCGTTACATCTCCAGACTTTATGTGTGACGAGACAATCCACAATGTGAATGATGTGATCATAGAAGGGGTTTGGGATGAGATTAGGATTAGAGAAATACTACCAGAAGACTTGGCTAAGCATATATTGGAGATGATACCATGTCTAGTGATGAATGAAGTATTGGACAAGCATGTTTGGTCATTAGAAAATTGAGGAATGTTTTCAGTAAAATCTGCCAGGGATTACCTACGTAGGAGAAAGGATCCAGCCAACACATATTCTAATATGTGGGTGAAAGGATTACCTTTTAAAATCTCATTCTTCATGTGGAAGTTATGGAAGGGCAAGCTACCATTGGATGACACACTAAGGAGAATGGGATACCTTATGCCTTCGAAATGTTGGTGTTGCTATGCACCAAAAAAGGAAACAGTCTCACATGTTTTCTTCACATCATATACGGTTGTTAGAATGTGAACCTATTTCTTTTCATATGCAGGGATATCAAGTGAAGGACTAAGCTTACATCAAGCTATTGTCAAATGCTGGACTTTAGAGGTAATCACAAGACTCAAACCTATATTCCAAGCTTTACCTAGTATCATTGTATGAGAATTATGGAAGAGAAGGAATAGCAATAAACATGGTGAAGCAATTTCCACTAATCGAGTTGTTCACCAAGTTTGTACCACAATTCAGTCACTTATAAAAGTGAGGAAACCAGGAATTGCTCATGTGCCATTTAGATGGCCAGATATACTCAGAATGATGGAAAACTACAAACCTAGATTGAAGATTAATAAGGTGTTATGGGAATTTCCTATGCAAGGGTGGACTAATATCAACACTGACAGAGCATCGAGGGGTAATCCAGGAAGGAGTTCAATAGGTTATTGTTTAAGGAATGAGGTTGGATATGTGGTGTATGCAGTTGGGAAGGAAATACAAGAGGCGACAAATACCCAAGCTGAAGCTAGAGCAATTTTGGAAGCATTGAAACACTGTCTTTCTAATAACATATCCAACATATGGGTGCAAACAGATTCTATGATGCTCAATAAGGTGACTGAAGGGGTGTGGAAACTACCGTGGATTATTGATGAAGAAGTGGAGGAGATAAAGGTGATATTGAGCTGTGCAATGGTAGAGTATCACATATATATCGAGAGGGGAATAAGCTGGCTAACCATCTAACTAACTATGCACTGGATAAAGGAAATATTGAATGTCACTCATTCCATTTTCTGGATAATCAAGGCAGGAGGTTAGTGAATTGAGATAAACTTCAATGTCCATACTTGAGAATCAAAGTAATAAGGCAGTAGGAGAAGTAGTGAGGACGAAGACAAGGGAATTAGTGAGGGAGATGGAGTGGTAGGTTCGACAACATCAAATCCTTCTGGAGGAGATGATGTTGATCTATTTTTTCACTAACTTTGTTTTTTTTTTTGCAGGAAATGTTACTGTGCTCATGCCTTGTCATTTAATAGGACTTCTATGGGTGGTATTAGCACTATGTTCTCATTCCCTTGAAGGAGGAAAGAAGACAAGTACAAGAATGAGATGGCATCACTTGAATTATCAAAGCTCATGCATTGTAAATCACTGGCCTTGGAGATTAATTATGGACACACAGTTTCATTATGTGCTAATGTCTTATACTATAGAAGAACTCCATTTTCATTACACTATAAGGACACTACAGTTATGCATTAGCACAGTAGCTAAGAAGCTCCTCATGAAGGCAGGATACTGGGAAGGGTGTGACATTTCAAAGACCTTATATGAAAGGCTGGATAGCAGTACAAAGAAAAATGACAAAAATAAAATGTTGTCCATAAAGCCTAAGAGAATTGGGCAGCTAGGACTAGGAATCACTGAAAGATGGAAAGGGGTGTCATTTCACTGGGAGGGAACTGGAGATATGTTCGAGTATAGAAGGACTGGTGGAAATAAAAAGGATGCTCCAAGGAAAATAAAATTTGAAGCAAAAATGCCCAGAAAGCATAAGAGAATTGGGCATTATGGACTGATGGCAATAAAATACTGGAGTGATATAGGTATACGAAGGTGCTACTTGATAGAAAAGCTAGTCAGAAAGCTTAATAGAATTGGGCAGTATAAAGTAAAGTATACAAGGAATTAGGCAAGGGTAACACAATATAGGAAACAACAGATAACGAAGGAGATGGAAAGAAGGCAGAGCAATAATATGGTTCATCAACTTCAAATCCAGATGGAGGAGAAGTTGCTGATTAATTTTTTTACTAACGAGGTGTTATTTTTTGCAGGAATCATTACTGTCCCTATGCCATATCCTTTGACAAACTACTAGTTGGTGGTATTTGCACTTTGTGCTCATTCCACTAGTAGGGAATCAAGGATATGCACAAGCATAGAAGCAAGGAAGAGTGCAAGGATATTAGGTGTTATTATAGATGCCAATACCTGGAGGTGGAAGCAGTCCATAATGTTGATACACACCTACAACCTTGTACTAGATTTGGAGCACAAAAGCTATATAATGCATCAATATCACCAAGATACATCTAAGAGTTACGGCAGCAACACTATGACGAGTGTGGTAATTTGGAAACTAATATCTGCAGTGAGGAATATTTTTACCACATCTGGTACTCCACAAGGACTGCCATCCATTGAAGGATTCAAGAACAAGCTGGAGTTCTCACACAAGTACTTATAAACAAGGTAATACGACCATCTTTAAACAACACATGGAATAATGGAAGCAACTGAATGGGACCGATCAAGCTCACAATGAACACGACTGGAGGTAGGATCAGACATGGCAGATTAAAACAGTGTATTATGTGGATGTAAGGAAAATTATGGAAGAAGGCTACTTGTGCAATCTAAGTATACTTTACATGGGTTATTCAAGCAACCAAGATAACTGGGTAGTGCAATTTTACGGCAGTACACAATTCATAAACAATGTTATGGGTTTCATAAGCTAATTTTGTTACAATACTAGAATTTTTAGTTAATGCTTTTAGCATCTCATTGTGTAATATCAAGGTTGGGTGTCAAATGCTCAAACATGATAATAGGTCCTATGTAGTTTCATTTAGTACCGCTTACATTTTGTAAGGCAACATGACACTGTGTTTTCTTTTATTATATAAATAAAACCTAGCCCTACGCATTGCCTAGTGGATTGCTAAAAAAAAACTTGTGTAAATATATTAGATTAACTGTTACTCAGTCTCATACTGTAAATAGCATACTCTTTTTCCATGTTTTGAGATGACTCACTAGTTACTAATGATTTTTCTCTATTGTTGAAAATTGAGGCTTGATCAAGAGGATTCATAAAAGATGAACATAGTTCATCGGTGCTAGTTCATCTGAAAGGCAAGGTATGTGTTGTCCATGATCACGCTCAACTATATCTAATAAAAGACTAAGCGGGCGTTGCAAATATAATTTGGGGTATTATGCCCAGAGTCGATCCCACAGGGAATTTACATATCAAGCAAGTTGTTAGAATACTCAACTGTCACTTGATGTTATTTAAATTACTAACACTAAAGATTAAAACTAAAGATTAACTACGCTAAGGTGTAAACAATTGTAATAAAGATCTAAGGTTATGGTTTCCCCCGTCGGTGAATTTACTTCTCGGATACTTTATATAGCTTGATTAGTTGTCTTTATCAATCATGAACACTCTATCTACCATAAATCTCTCTCAAGTAATTATGATAATTTACTAGACGCACTCTCTCAAGTTACGCTAGCTAGATTGCATTACAGTTCACTTTAGATTGCACCCGAGGTATCGTTATCTCTAATCCAACCTCTAAACCCTCGGTTATGACTTTCATCTATACTCCGGGAGTGATGTTGTTCAAACAACTACCTAAATATGCACTCTCTCTCAAGTAGATGCAAAATAAATAGGCACAACTAATTGATGGCCATTCAATTAACTACAACAAGAACATAGTTTAACAAATAGAGATTAATAAACCAATCAGAACTATATTAATAACACAATAAGTTTATCCCCCAACGGGTTCTACCAAAACCCTAGATTAAAGAAGTTAGCTAAACAAGTTCATAAGAATAAAATCTAAAATAACTTGCATAATTAAACTACAAAGTAATGAAGAAAATCTGTACAAATTGATGTCTTGCCGTCCGAATCCCTTCTAATCTCTTCGAATCTCCTCTAAGTTGTGTTTTTGGGGTCTATTTATAAGTTTAGGACAAACCCTAAACGTGTAGGAGACTTCTATTTCAACCGGGAAACACTTAAACTCGTCAAAACTCGAAATTGACCAGAACCAGGAGACCAGGCGTTTTGGCTCTAAGGCCTGGATAAGGCCAGGCCAGGCCTTGCTTTAGGAGGCTAACGCCCCCTAACGCCAGGGCCAGCCTGGCTTTAGGAGGCAAACAT
>ML380789.1:97785-132991 GCA_005239525.1 Nicotiana knightiana | reverse complement strand
GGACTCGTTGCAAATAAGTAAAATATTAATAAAAATATACAAATATATATATCGAATATGAAAAAGACAAAATAGATGGAATACTTTAAATACGTTAGAAAATTTTAGACGTACTTGAAATATTAGCCCATGTGTTCATACCCGAACCTTGGGTTGATATGCTTAAATAATAAAAGGATCATGTGCGCATTCCGCGTCTCGATGCCTTTAGATTTAAAAGTAATTATGTTATAACCATGTGTATATTCCGTACCTTGGTTTAATATTTAATTTCAAAGAAGTACCTTGTGTGCGTTCCGCATCTTGGTAAACACAACTAATAAAAATATAATAATTAATTAAGCGGTAATAAATAAGCCATGATCAATAAAATACAAGAATAGCTAAAAATTGATTTAAGCCTTACATGAGTCAATAAAGCGACCGTGCTAGAACCGCGGGACTCGAGGGGTGCCTTACACCTTCCCCTCGGTCAACAGAATTCCTTACTCAGTCTTCTGTTTTCGTAGACCATAAATTAAGAGTCAAACCATCCTTTGTTAAGGGATTCAAGATAAAAGGTGGCTTGGAACACCAAAACTCAATTCCAAGTGGCGACTCTAAATAATAAATAATCCCTTTTCAAAACGTCACTTCGATTGGGCAAACTCTTCTAACTCAACCTCGTAATAGGGTTGTGGGACATAAAAGAGGTGTGACAACGAGTCCTGAAAGCTGTCTTGGGAATACCAGAATCCCGAATATTTAGCTGATGATACTCAGATCTCAAATCAATCTTAGAGAACACTCTGGCTCCCTGAAGCTGGTCAAAAAAATCATTAATAGGAGGCAAGAGATACTTATTCTTGATTGTAACCTTGTTCAACTATCTGTAGTCAATACACATTCTCATGGAACCATTTTTCTTCTTTCCAAATAATATCGATGCACCCCAAGGTGACACACTAGGCCGAATGAACCCTGTATCTAGGAGTTACTGAAGCTGCTCTTTCAATTCCTTTAACTCCACTGGTGCCATACGATACGGTGGAATAGAAATAGGCTGAGTGCCCGACACCAAATCGATATCAAAATCACTATACCTGTTAGATGGCATGCTTGGTAGGTCAGCAGGAAACACGTTCGGAAAATCACGGACCACAGGAACAGAATCAATAGTGGGAGTCTCAGCACTGACATCCCTCACAAAATCCAAATACGATAAACACCCTTTCTCTACCGTACGCTGAGCCTTCAGGTAAGAAAACACCCTACTGGACCCATACTCAATAGAACCTCTCCACTCAACCCTCGGAAATCCTGTCATTTCTAAGGTCACGGTCTTAGCGTGACAATCTAGAACAGCATGACACGGAGATAGCCAATCCATGCCCAATATCACGTCAAAGTCAACCATGCTAAGCAATAACAGATCCACTCGGGTCTCCATAACCCCAATAGATATCACACACGACCAGTACACACGGTCCACAACAATAGTATTGCCCACCAGAGTCGACACATGAACAGATGTAACACAGGACTCACGAGGCATATCCAGAAAATGAGCAAAGTATGATGAAAAATAAGAATACGTGGAACCTGGATCAAATAAGATCGAAGCATCTCGGTGACTTATTGAAACGATACTTGTAATCACTGCATCTGAGGCCATAGCATCTGGTCTGGCTGGAAGTGCATAAAATCGAGCCTGACCTTCACCTGATCGACCTCCCCCTCTAGGGCGACCTCTAGCTGACTGGCCCCCGCCCCTAGATGCCTGGGCGGATGGTAAAGTAACTAGTGCTGAAGCTGAAGGCTGGCTCCTCTGCTGGAATGAACCACCTGAAAGGCGGGGACAAAACCTCTTGATATGACGCAGATCACTACACTCAAAGCAACCCCTCTAGCAAATGACGGTGGGGACTGAAGGGAACCCCTAAAACCAGAATAACCACTAGAAGAACTATGCGCCGAGGAACCCTGAACTGATGGTGGCCGAGATGAGCTCTGGGCTGGAAGAGCACTGAATGAGGAATGACCCGGATGAGAGTGGCAGTGACCACGCCCCGATGATGCACCACTGTAGGCTGGATGGACTGGCTGAGGAGGCCTAAATGAACAGCTTCTACTGTGCTGAGACTGACCTCTTGAATGAACACCACCAAAACTACCAGACCCTCGAGGCCTCTTCGCCTCCCTCTCGACTTGCTCCTGGAGGTGAACCGACTCAATCTCTCTGGTAATTTTAACCACCTCCTCAAAAGTAGCGCCAGATATCCTCTCCCTAGTCAGAAAAATCTGAAGCTGATAAGTGAGCCCATCAACGAACATCCTGATCCTCTCCCTATCCGTGGGAACTAGCCAAATAGCATAACGGTCCAACTCAGAGAACCTCATCTCATACTGCGTCATGGTCATGTCCCCCTGACGCAACTGCTCTAACTCCCTGCGCAGCTCTTCCCTGCGGGATTGCGGTACATACTTCTCCAGGAAAAGAATGGAGAACTGGCGCCACGTAAAGGGCGCTGCATCAACAGGTCTACGCCTCTCATAGGCCTCCCACCAAGAGAGTGCAGATCTTGAGAACTGGAAAGTAGTAAATGGGACCCCACTGGCCTCCAATATCTCTGTTGTGGACAGAATCCACTAACACTTGTCTAAGAAGCCTTGGGCATCCTCGCCCTTAATACCACTGAAATTCGGAGGCTGAATTCTACTAAATCTCTCCAACCTGCACTGCTCATCGTCTGCCAAAGCTGGGACCACAAAATCCTGGGCTGGAGCTGCCCCCGATGTCTGGAGCCCTTGGGTAACTTGCTCAGGTGTCCGGGCAACTGGAGTCTGAGTGTCTCCCCAGCCTGAGAAGTAGCAGCAGTAGTAGACATAACGACTGCATGTGCAAGACTGGTGCACACCGTCAAAATCTGAGCTAGGTTCTCCTAATGACCCGGAATCACAATAGGCACTGCTGGTGCCTGAGCCAGTCCCGCTGGAACACCTGCGGCAGGGACCTGATCCTGAACAATAAGAGGGTCCACAAGTACCACCCTGGCTGATGCGCAGGATGCACCCCTCCCTCTACCACGACCTCGACCGCGGCCTCGACCTCTCGCTGGTCTAGCTGGTGTCTGGTCACCCTGATCAGTAGAACGAGTCCTCACCATATGAAAACAACAAAAGTTTAGTTCCAGGAATCAACAGATTCGCACGACATAATTCAAGAATGTGAGATATTTCCTAAGGGTTCTGTAGCCTCTCGAAAATAAGTACAGACGTCTCCGTACTGATCCGCAAGACTCCACTAAACCTGCTCATGACTGGCGAGACCTATTTAACCTAGGGGTCTAATACCAACTTGTCACGACCCCAAACACCCGTCGTGATGGCGCCTGTCATGGAATCAGGCCAGCCACACCTTTTGTTGAAGTAAGATTGTTTTTCAGAAGAATTGTAAATTAGTAGCAAAAGTATCAACAATAATCCATTTAAAAGTTTAATATCATTAAAACATCATTTAAAACCAAACCTTGATCTAGTGTCACCGAATCATGAGCTACTACAAGGTAAGAGTGCTGAAATACAAAATAGACAACATAGTCTGAAATAATATAAATGTGACAGAAGGATAAAGAAGGAGAAACCGAGGTTGTGATCGCCAACTGCTACCTCGAAGACTCCAGGGAACTCTATCAACCAATCAATCTCTGCTGCCCAGCCTCGATGAACCTGGATTTGCACACAAGGTGCAGGGGGTAACGTGAGTACACCAACTCAGAAGTAACGAACCCAAACTATGGGCTGAGAGGTAGTGACGGACTAATCCTCAATAATTGTAATGAAAACAGTACACAGAATTTAGGCATGTTCACAGTTTTAACAGATAATGAAAACAGAATATGACCGATATGATAAGTAACCCAGGTATATCTCAGTCCTCTACATGCTAATGTATCAACAGTTTGGAAATCCACCTGGTGCTCACAACTCTCACATCAAAGTCCATTCAGTACTGTATATGTATCTCGGGCTAAGGGAATATCCATCCTGGTTAGTACACAAACACCGGTGACTGTAATCATTTAGTGCTGAGGAAAAGGGTCGATCCAGCCCCACGGAGAAGATCCATCTCGGGAACACAACACAAGAACAAGATCCATGTCCAGGGACAAATCCATCCCTCACATATCATCAACTTCGGACAAGATCCATGCCCGGGGATGATCCATCCCTCAATATCAATGCGCTCACTGGGGGTGTAAAGACTCCGAAGGGGCTCCTATTGGCCCAAGTGCTATATCAAGCCAACGAAGGCATGATCTTAGTATCGCTGTGGTGTGCAATCCGATCTCATAACTGTCTCAATAACAGGATCTCGGCCTCGCTCAGTCATTACTCTCCAGTCTCGCTCACATGGGCTCACAAATGCATGAACTATCCCGAAACAATGATAAATATATAAAATCAACAATTACCGAGACTGAGGCATGAAATGATATTCTATGACAGGACTGAGTATACAAAATCAAATAAATACATAAGGAGACAGCAATATACAACCACTCAGGTCTCAGCATTTTCGGAGTGAAGCCCTAGCATTTGACTTAGCATGATTTCTAGCATGTCCACATTAATCACATCAATAGAAGTGCGGATATAAATCCGAAATAGCTACTAGACAGTGCCATGGGATGAGTCAGGCCAAAAATCACTCGGTGTACGCTCGCACGCCCATCACTTGGCATGTGCGTCACCTAAATTATAATCATATAGCATATAGTTCGGGGTTTCGAACCCTCATAACCAAGTTTGAAAATGTTACTTACCTCAATACCGGCTAAAATCCTAGCCCTCAATGCCTTTGTCTCTAAACTCGGCCTCTATTTGCTCCAAATCTACCAAAAATCATATTTATATGATTAATATATACCAAGGAACGAAGCCCACTCAAAAATTATCAAATTCACCTAAAAATTCCGAAATTGGCCAAACCCGACCCTCGGGCCCACATCTCGAAATTCGATAAAAGTTACAAAACTGGAATCCTTACACTCTCGCGAGTTCATACATACTAAATACACCAAAATCCGACAACAAATGGCCCCTCAAATCCTCAATTCAAAGTCTAGAACTTCAAGCCCTAATCCCCCAATTTTAGTCACTAATTTCCATAATTTCACCCCCAATCAGTCAAATAATCATATATAAACAAGTTTAAAGTCCAAAAGTCTGCACCTGCGACTCACCTACCGTACCCGCGACTCCGCAGGTGCGGCCCATCCTCCACATCTGCGGTCCTTCTCTAGTTTGGAAAATACCGCATCTGCGATCCCTCCTCCACTTCTGCGGACTCACACATGCGGCCCCCTATCTGCAGGTGCGGAAAAACCAGAAGGCTTCACACCAACAGTTCCAAAATGCCAAAAACCATGTCGATAGCCCTCTGAACTCATACCGAGGCCCTCGGGACCTCAACCAAAAGTACCAACAAGTCATAAATGATCACTCAAACTTAGTTGAACCCTCAGAACACCCAACATAACACAGAAACATCAAATCAACCCAAGATTCAAGCCTAAGGATTTTTCAAACTTCCAAAAATCACCAACAATGCAGAAACAACCCAAACTCGGCCGAATGACCTGGAAATTTGCGCACACATCCAAAATGACGCTACAAACCTGTCCAACTTTTGGAATTTCATTCCGACCCCGATAGGTAATTTTACACTGCCGACCGAAAATGATCAAAAACTCAATTTCACCAATTCAAGGCTAATTCTACTCTGAACCTCTAAACCGCATTCCGAACACACTCCTGAGTCCCAAATCACCTAACGAAGCTATTGGAGCCCTAAGATCTGCATTCCGAGGTGGTTTACCTATAAGTCAACTATCGGTTGACTTTTTCAACTAGTAAGCCCATTTAAGAGACTAAGTGACTCAATTCTCACCACGACCACTCCGAACCCGAACCGACCGACCAAACACATCATAAATAGGCTAAGCAACACATGACAAATCATAAACAGGGAAAATGGGGCTAATCTCACGGAACGACCGGCCGGGTCATTACAGTTTTGGTTGAGGCCTAAATATTGTGGAGGATCATGAACTAAATTATGAAATACCTGTTCTTATTGTGTGATTGATACTGATATGGTGGGATCTTATTGCACGCTGCAATAGGAGTAATAAGGGTGACTTATTGAGGAGGAAAAAGGGTGAAATGTGATTGTCTGGTACTTTTGGTCCCAACAAGTCATAAATGATCGGGTTGCACGCCGCAACAACGAGTAATAATGGTGGACATGTGGGATAGGTTTGCACGCTGTAACAGTAGGAATAAGGGAGATATATTGAGGAGTAATAAGAGTGGACAGGTGGGATCAGGTTGCATGCCGCAACATGAGTAATAAGGATGAATATCCATAGTGTTACTGATTATGTGATGGGATCGCGATGCGCACCGCATCATTTTGTTGTTTATGTATTCTACCTCTATTGTGATTTTATTCTGTGGCACTAAAAATCTTTTAAGGATTTGCGTATACCTGAGTACTGGCAAGATAGCTGGGTTCCGTATTTATTTACTGCAAGTTACTGTTCCATTTCGTTTCGTACTTCCTTTTTGCTTTATTATCAACTGTATGCAGGTTATGTTATAAAAACCCCGTCGTAGCCTCGTCACTACCTCGTCGAGGTTAGGCTCGGAATTTACCAGTACATGGCGTCGGTTGTACTGATACTGCACTCTGCATTTTCTGTGCAGATTTTGGAGCTGATTGTGGCTGGTCGAGAGGTCGGTTGCAGCATTCATTCAAGAGACCCAAGGTAGTCTTGTAGGCGTCCGTAGGCCCTGACGTCCCCTTCCATGTTCTACATTTCTGTTTTATTTTCTTTCGAGACAGATGTACTTTTCTTTCAAACCAATATTTGTAGCTATTCATAGAACGTTCGTGGATTGTGACACCAGTTCTGGGTGGTAGTAATAGTTTCAATGTTAAGCAATATTTATTTAAATTTCGCATTTGTTATCACCTGATGTAGACTGTTTACTTATATTCAAATAATTTTTTAAAGAAAACGGTTAGCTAAATTCTAACATTGGTTTGCTTAGTAAGTATGATGTTAGGCGCCATCACGATCCCGATGGTTGGGAATTTGGGTCGTGACAAATAGTAATTGCTTCTAGCCATTTTGAAACATAGTCAACAACTCCCAAAATATATTCATATCCGTTTGAAGGAGGAAAAGGACCCATAAAATTAATGCCCCAAGCATCAAATATTTCACACACAAAAATAGAGTTAAGAGGCATTTTGTCTCTTTTTGAAATGTTACCGATTCTCTGGCATTTATCGCAAGTGCCGACATAATTCCTTGCATCTTTGAATAGAGTAGGCCAGATTCAACTTCAAGTACTTTAGTTGTTGCCTTTCTTCCTCCATAGTGTCCTCCTACAGCCCCATCATGACAGTGACTTAAGATGTTGTTCATTTCTGTCTCTGGCACACATCTCCTGATTATGTCATCTGCACAAAATTTAAACAAGTAAGGATCTTCCCAGTAATAATGTCTTGCTTCTTTTTTAAGTTTTTTCTTTTGTTCATAAGAAAGATCTTTTGGAATCCATCCTCCAGTCAAATAGTTGGCAATATCAGCAAACCAAGGTGGTCGATTTATAACGGTTGTGACTGAAAATATATGTTCATTAGGACATTCCTCTTTGATATCTTTTATCTCAGTAGGTGGATTTTCTAAACGAGACAAATGATCATCTACCTGATTCTCAGAACCTTTTCGATCTTTTATTTTAAGGTCGAATTCTTGCAAAAGGAGTATCCATCTTAGAAATATGGGTCTAGCATCTTTCTTTGCTAAGAGGTACTTTAAAGCTGCATGATCAGTATAATTTGTAACCTTTGTTCCTATCAAATAGGAACGAAATTTGTCAAACGCAAATACTACTGCAAGTATCTCCTTCTCAGTTGTGGCATAATTCTTTTGAGCTTCATTGAGGGTTCTACTGGCGTAGTAAATAGGCCTGAAAATCTTGTCTCTCTTTTGTCCCGATATCGCTCCAACTGCTATATCACTTGCATCACACATTATTTTAAATGGTTCGCTCCAGTCAGGAGAAACAACAATTGGAGCATTAGTCAATTGTTTCTTGAGAATCTCAAATGTTTTCCTGCAATTATCTGAAAATTCAAAGTTCACATCTTTCATCAATAGGTTAGTAAGAGGTTTTGAAATTTTTGAAAAATCTTTTGTAAACCTTCTATAAAAACATGCATGCCCTAAGAAACTTCTAATGCTTTTAACTGTGGTAGGAGGGGTTAATCCTGCAATTAGATAAATTTTAGCCTTATCAACCTCCATCCCTATAGCAGAAATTTTATGTCCTAAAATAATTTCCTCTGTTTCCATGAAGTGACATTTTTCCCAATTAAGAACCAAATTTGTCTCTTCACATCTTTTAAGCACCAACATTAAATGATAGAGACAATCTTCAAATGTCTTACCAAAAAGTGTGAAATCATCCATAAAGATTTCAAGAAACTTTTCAGTCATATCTGAGAAAATTACTGACATGCAACGCTGAAATGTAGCAGGAGCATTGCATAGTCCAAATGGCATTTTTCGATAAGCATACGTACCTTAGGGCCATGTGAATGTGGTTTTCTCTTGATCTTATGTAGAAAATGGTATCTGATTATACCCAGAATATCTGTCAAGAAAACAGTAAAAACCATGACCTGCAACTCTTTCAAGCATTTGATCAATAAAGGGCAAAAAAGTGATCTTTCCTTGTGGCATCATTAAGTCGTCTGTAATCAATACAAGCTCTCCATCTTGTGACTGTTCTAACAGGTATGAGTTCATTATTTTTATTTTTTATTACTGTCATACCTCCTTTATTTGGTACTACCTATACAAGACTTACCCAAGGATTGCCAGATATTGGATAAATGATACCTACTGCTAGAAGTTTCACCATTTCTTTCTTGACGACTTCCTGCATTGCTGGGTTTAGTCTCCTTTGGGGTTGGACTATTGGCATGTAATCACTCTCCATAAGACTCATGTGCATGCAAATAGCTGCATTGATTCCTTTACTATCAGCTATAGTCCACCCTAAGCCTATTTTGTGTTTTCTCAGGACTCCAATCAGTTTGCTTTTGTCACGACCCGAATTCCCAACTCACGGGATCGCGATGGAGCCTAATACCATACTTGCTAGACAAGAAATGTTAGAACTTAACCAACATTTTCTTTTACAAGTTTGCTTAAACGTAATAGAACAATTTAAAATAAGAAGGAAATCTAATACTTTTCAATAAATGCAATCAGGAATTATTTTCGATAAGATGAAACGAACCACGAGCTAACACTAACCATATAACCACCCAGGGTCTGGTGTCACAATTCACGAACTACTAAAGAATACTACAAGTATTTGGCTGAAAGAAAATATATGTCTGTTTTGAATGAAATAAAACAGTAAATAACTAATAAGGAGAAAACTCCAAGAATCTGTTGACGCCAACAGATCTACCTCGTGTCTCCGTGTGAATGCTCAACTACTACTCAAAGAATCTGCTCTGACCGAAACCTGGATCTGCACAAGAAGTGTAGAGTTCAGTATCAGTACAACCGACCCCATGTACTGGTAAATGCCGAGCCTAACCTCGACGAAGTAGTGACGAGGCTACGTAGGGAGTTTATAACATAACCTGGATACAATGTATAATAAGGAAAGAAGGGAATAATAATAATTAAACAGTACTTGCAACAAATAAACAAAATAACTCGGTTAACTTTTCCAGATCTCAGCTCTAACCAATCCTCACGAAAATCTTCAAGTTTCAATTTAAAATAACCGTAAGTGCAGAATATGAAATGGCAATAATAAAATAGTGAGTGTTCCAGTCTTTATGTTTAAACTCAGTAAAATATGAATATCCTCCCTTATTGCTCCTTGTTGCAGTGCGCAACCCGCTCCCAACTGTCCACCCTTATTGCTCCTCCATATATTGATCACCATTATTTCTCCTTTTGCGGCGTGCAACCCGATCCCACCTGTCCTCCCTTATTACTCCTCGTTGCGGCATGCAACCCGCTCCCACTAGACAATCACATCTCTTTATTTATAAAAAGATTTCACAATTTAGGCCAAGCCTTTCACAATATTTATGTCTCAATAATTGTAAGCAGAAAACTATATTATTCATGAACTTCATCAATTATCATTTCACAATGAACCAACCGTGTGTATCGTAAAACATTGTCAACCATGTGATGAACCAAAAGGTCATCCCGTATTTTTTTAGCTAATTCTATGTTTCGAGGTTGTGAAAACCTCCTTCTATCTCACCTCAATTTGCGTGCACAACCCGGGTGTGTAGCCGGGAAGCCTTTATGTGAAAAACTGATAAAAATAATAATTTTGTATTAGAAATTTGAATAAAATTGACTTCGGTCAACGTTTTTGGTAAACGGAACCGGACCCGTGATTTGACGGTCCCGGAGGGTTCGTAGGAAAATATGGGACTTGGGCATATGTCCGGAATCGAATTCCGAGGTTCCAAGTACGAGAAATGAATTTTTAAAGAAAATTATTTTTTGAAAAATATAAAGATTTTTGAAAATGAAATTTGATGTGAAACCTGTGGTATCGGGCTCGTATCTTGGTTCCGGAGCCTGGTACAGGTTCTATATGATTTATATGTGTTATCTGTGAAGTTTGGTAATAAACGGACTTGGTTTGACGTGATTCGGGTCAAAAATGCAAAATTTGATGTTTAAAGAAGTTTTGAGAAATTTCATTGATTTTGAGGTTTAATTCGATGTTTATGATGTAATTTTGGTGTTTTGATTACTCGAATAAGTCCGTAGGATTTTTTGAGGTTGTGTGTATATTTGGTTTTGAGCCCCGAGGTCTCGGGTGTGTTTCGGATGGGTTTCGAGTCCATTTTCCCTATTTTGAACTGTTGAACCTGCATTCTGGTTTCCTTCTATGCGATCGCATAGGAGTAGTCGCGATCGCATAGTGTCTCTTTGAGCAGCCCAGACTTTCCTTCAATGTGTTCGCGCATAATCTACCGCGATCGCAGAGGTATACTTTCTTCTTTTTCGCGATCGCATCTACAGCATCGCGATCGCATAGTGTTCCAGCAGGGCATCTGGTTATCTCTTCTACGCGATCGCATTCCATGCTTTGCGATCGCGTAGTGTGGAAATTTTGGCAACAGGTAACTTCTCATACGCGATCGCACACGTGCCTTCGCGATCGCATAGAGCGTTTTGGCCAGTGGCAATTGTTCCTCTTCGCGATCGCATTACTTCCCCCGCGATCGCAGTACTTTAAGCCTGGCAGCCTTTCTTTTCTTCTCCGCGATCGCAATCAATGTTACATGATCGCGATTCATTAAACATCTGGTCAGAATATAAGTTTTCCAAAATCGGGGTTTCACCATTTTATACATGTTTTGACTTCTACAACTCGGTTTTGGGCGATTCCTTGAGGGTTTTTCACACAAATCGAATGGCAAGTGTTCTTCCACTAGAATTAATTATATTTCATGAATTAGTTCTTATTTTCATCATTTAATTTGTGTTTTGGGTTGAGGGGATTGTGATTTTTGAAAGAAAGTTTCTAAAATGAAAAATCATGATTTGAAAGACCAAATGTTATCGGAATTGGATAAATTTAGTATGGATGAACTCGTATCGGAATGGGTAACCGGAATTTGTAAAATTTATCGGGTTCCGAGGTGCGGGCCCGGGGGTCGACTTTTGGGTTGATTTTTATAATTTTGTAAAGATTGAAACTTTATTATTTAGAATAGTTCCTTATACGTTTTATGTGTATTTTGAAGTTATTTTAGTTGATTGTAAACCGTCCGGAGGTCTTTCCACCCGAGAAGTCTATTTTTGAGTACCGGGTTGTCGTCTTTGAGGTAAGTATCTTGCCTAACCTTGTGTGGGGGGAACTACCCTTATGATTGAGTCTTCCTTGTTGATTGTAGTCCGAGTATGCGAGGTGATGTGTGTACTCGTACTTATTTGCAATTAGATTGCGCTTTAGGATTCGTAGATTCTTATATTACCTGTGTATGATTTGTAATTGTCACACTTGAATCCTTTGTTGTTAATTTCATTCCTTCCTGTTTAAATTAGAATTACTTGTTTTTGGATTCTTCGTTGGCTATTTGACTTTACTTGACTTAACTGAATATTCTACTTCTCTTATCATCATGCTATATTTTCTTCCTATTATGCTATATTTTCTTCCTAACTTACCTAATTGACTATAATTAGTGTAATCTAGCCTTATAGTTGACTAGCCGTAGTTGGAACATTTATTCGTTGGAGTCAAGCATGCCCGTGAGTCTTACATTGTGATTTATATGACTATTCCCTTAAGTGCCACTTAGGTCTAATTGTTAGACATTTATGTTATTGGTATTTCCTTGATGTTGCCTATTATTGGGCCTTTTGTTTTAAGCTGAGTGTTATTCCGTGAAGTAAACTGTTTAGGTGAGATTGGTTATAGTTGTTTCCCTTGCCAGGATGATATGGTTTCTGTTACTGTCTATGTTGTTAATGATATGGTTTATATTGTTGACTCCTTTGCTGGGATGTGATGGTTCCTATTACTGTTTATGCTGTGAATGATATCGTCTGTACTGTTGACTTCCTTGCCGGGNGTTTGTATTGTTGACTCCCTTGCCGGGATGTGGTGATTTATGGGTCATATTGTTGGTTTTTCCTTGCCAAACTGTTGTTCTTGATATTGTTTGGGTGAGGAAGAGTGTAAAGAATGAAGGATAATGTCGTGCCATGTTCGTGATATTTAGCATGAGGGAACATTCTGTACCATGTTTATGATATTTAGCACGAGGGAACATTCCGTGCCATGTTTATGTTATTTAGCACGAGGGAACATTCCGTGCCATGTTTATGATATTTAGCACGAGGGAATATTCCGTGCCATGTTAATGTTATTTAGCACGAGGGAACATTCCGTGCCATGTTTATGATATTTAGCACGAGGAAACATTCCGTGCCATGTTTATGTTATTTAGCACGAGGGAAAATTCTATACCATGTTATGTTATGTTAGCACGAGGGGACATTCCGTGCCATGTTATGTTATGTTAGCACGAAGGGACATTCCATGCCGTATTTATGCATTTCTCTTTCCGTTGCTCCTGTTGCTATTTACTGTATTTACGGGCAAGATTTGATATTCCTCTTGTACTGCACGGCAATTTCTGAGTTGTGGACTGAGTTCCGGCGGATAAATCTTGAGGAGATTTTTTATCAAGGGATTTTATTGAAAAGTATTATTGAAGAAGCAATAGTTTTGAAATGATTATAATTGAATGACTTGGGAAAACATCTTTGGAAAGTTTCGTATTTTGAAAGAAACTATGTTTTACATAATTCTCTCTATTAAATATACTTATATCTACTTTTGGAGAAAACATGTTTTCAAAGGAAACTCTTCCATACAAAAATGATTTTATTTGCAAAACTTTTTCATATGAACTGTTGTTTAAAGATTTCCACCAGTCTATGGATTTTAATGGCTAAGGCCCGATGTGAACAAACCGGCGTAGAGTTAAGTTATTGGCGTTCTCCATTGTCTTGTGTTTCCTTTCATTTTGGCTTGTTTTTTTTTCCATCTTTATGTGTACTTTTATGTTGTTTCGTGATTGATTTCTGCAATTTCCTTCCGCTTTATATTGTCGTTTTCGTAAATTATTCCGTGAAGCCTTAGGTAGATGTAACGTTCAGTCATTTCTATATTCATGTTATTTATTTTGTAGACCAGTGGTGTCTTGACTAGTCCTCGTCACTACTCCACTGAGTTTAGTCTTGATACTTACTGGGTACCATTGTGGTTTGCTCATACTACACTTCTGCATATTTTTTTGTGCAGATCTAGGTATATATTGTAGTAGCTGTGTGGATGATTGCCGAGGAGACTCAAGGTAACCTGCTGCTGCGTTCGCAGGCGTCGGATTCACCTTCTTTGTATTTATTATTCATACACTGTTGTACTTAAAAGTTGTAGAAGATTCGTAGAGCTTATGACTTGTACTACCGATTTTGGGAAAGCTTGTACATTCTGTTGAGATTTTATATCGAGACTGCTAGCCTTCTTTTATTATTATTGTTATTCAGTAACTGTTAGGCTTACGTAGTCCCTAAGACTAGGTTCCATCACGATACCAATGGAGGGAAATTTGGGTCGTGACAAACCAACTCAACCCTTTTTATAACACAATGATGCCAAGGGATCAACTAACACTTCCAAATACGTGAAACAATATTCAATAACAAGTTGACGAAAAACAAGTGGACATGGAGCATCAAACTCATGAAAACAATTAAGCCAGGAATCAAACAAATTGGGAACATGGAAGGGATCATGTTCAACAGATAGTTTGGTGGTGCATTGATACTCGTCACCTCACCTATACACCACACACATGCAAATTCACATAGCATTTAAGTTGGGGATTCCTATTCCCTCAAGTCAAGGTTAAACCAAACACTTACCTCAATTCCACAAGCAATTCACTACTCAAGCACAGCTTTTCCCTTAGAATTTGCCTCTAACCCGCTCGAATCTAATCACAATTGGTTCAATATCATTAATTATTGCTAAAGACATTAACTTTAATGAAAAATCATGTTTTTCCTATCAAAAGATCAACCCCGGGCTCACTTGGTCTAAACTCAAGGTTCGGACTAAAATCTGTTTACCCATTCTTCCCCGATCCCGAATATACAATTGGTTTTGGAATACGACCTCAATTCTAGGTCTACATTCCCAAATTTCGAAATTTCTAAGTTCTACCCAAAATCCCAATTTTTGGCATGAAAACTCTAGATTCTATGATGAAATCTTGTAAAAAGTTGTTGAGGATTGAAAGGAATTAGTTAGAGATCACTTATCAATGATTTGGAGAAGTTTGGGTCTTTGGAAAATCGCCTATGGAGGTTTAGGGTTTGAGAGAATTGAAAAATTAGTAGAAATCCCATCTAAAATTTGACTTAACAGGTTGCAGTTATCGCAATTGCGATCAGGGGTTCGCAATTGCGAACCCTTTGAAATCCTTTTGCCTTCGCATTTGCGACATTTGGGGCCTTCGCAATTCCAACCAAAGGTTCGCATTTGCGAGGTTGGCCTTCCTAGGCCTTCTTCGCATTTGCGACAATATAGTCGCATTTTCCAGGCCGACAGACTTTGCATTTGCGAAGCCTGATCTCACATTTGTGAGACCAGAGGCCTGTGCAAAACACTAGATGCACAGTTGAGTTTTTTAAGTTCTAATCACTCTGTAGCCTATCCAAAACTCACCCGAGCCCTCGGGGCTCCAAACCAAACATGCATGCAAGTCTAAAACATCATATGAACTTGCTCGTGCGATCAAATCATCAAAATAACATCAAAAACTACGAATTTAACCTCAAACTCATGATTTTCCTCAAGATCACTTCATTTTCACAATTTCTCAACTGGACGTCCGAATCACGTCGAATAAATTTCGATTCTCACAAAATTTCACAGATGGGACTTAAATTCCATAACAAACATGTACCGAGCTCCGGAACCAAAATATGGTCTGATACCAACGATTTCACACATTAGTTCATTTCTTTATTTCCTTAATAATCCAGCAAAAACAATTTTCTTCAAAAATTGATTTCTAAGGCTAGGGACCTCGGATTTCCATTCCGGGCATATGCCCAAGTCCCATATTTTACTTCGGACCTCCCGGGATCTTCGGAATACAGATCCGGGTTCGTCAACTCAAAATGTTGACCAAAGCCAACTAAAATCAAATTTAACTATCAAAATTTATTATTTCATATACTTTCACATAAAAGCTTTCCGATTTTGCGCTCGGACTGCGCACGCAAATTGAGATAATTAAAAATTAATCTTTTTAAGGCTAATGAGCCTGAAATAGGGTTTTAATTCATAAGATGACCCTTTGAGTCATCACAACTTTCCTGCTCTATAGTCAAAGAAGATGAAATGATTACTGTAAATAATTCGGGTTCAAGAAACACATTTTAAATGAGAAGGAAGTGCTTTGAGTTTCCTTCTTGTGAGAATTTCTCATTTTCTGACTCTTTTTCTAGTATTTCAGCTTGTTCTCTAGTTATGGGGTTATCTATGGTACCTGACCTAGCCAAACATCTCTCCAATGAATAAGTAATTAACTGATTATCTTTGTATTCATCTACAAGGTCATCTAGTAAGTCAATTTGAAAACAAGATGATCATGATTCATCCCCAAAATATTTCATCATTTTCTGCATGTCAAAAATTACTCTTTCCTCATCAACTTGCAATATTAATTATCCTTGATGAACATCAATAATTGCTCTTCCTGTTGCGAGAAATGGTCTACCTAAAATTAATGGTACCTCAGTATTTTCTTCCATTTCAAGCACTATAAAATCTATCGAGAATACAAATTTGTCAACTCTGACAAGGATATTTTCAATAATTCCTTTTGGTCTCTTAATACTTTGGTCAGCTAATTGAAGAGACACACCAGTATCTTTCATTTCACCAAGTTCTAATTTCCTGAAAATTGAAAAAGGCATTAGATTTATTGAAGCACCTGAATCACATAACGCCTTTTCAAAGTGAGTACCTCCCATGGTACAAGGAATTATAAAACTTCCCAGATCATCCAGTTTCTATGGGAGCTTATTTTGAAGTATATCACTACATTTTTCTGTAAGCTTAACCACTGAAACTTCTTCCAATTTTCTTTTACTTGACAATTTTTTTTTGAGAAATTTAGCATATGACGGTATTGTGTCAAATCATCTGTGAAAGGTATGTTAACGTATAGTTGCTTCAAAATATCTAGAAACTTTGAAAACTGTTTGTCAAGATTTTCTTTTTTCATCTTTTGGGGAAAAGGGAGAGGTACAGAGTGAGGATTTGTTATTAATTCATTTTCTTGTACATTTTTCACTTTATTCTTTTGTTCTTTTGGAAACTTAGATTCCATTTTATTCTCACATTCATTTACCTTTTCCACTTCTTGTGGTTTTCCTTCTTTATTTGCATATGGATCATCAAGAGATTTACCTGATCGTAGAGAGATGGCTTTGAGGTGTTCTTTTGGATTTTTCTAAGTGTTGCTTGGTAGAGCACCTTGAATTTGTCCAGACATGAGGGTTGCTAATTGTCTTACCTGAATTTCCAAATTCTTGATAGCTGAATGTTGACTTTCAACCTTCTCGTCAGTAGCCTTAATGGATTTGTACATCAGGTCTTCAAGGCTTTGTTGATGAGCTCTTTGAGGTTGCTGCTAATATTGTTGAAAATTTTTGTTGTCCTCTATTTTGATTTTTAAAACCATGTGGTCCTTGTACCTGCTGCTTTTGATTAAAAAATCTTTGAGGATTTTCAGCACCATTAGGATTACTCCATTGAAATCTTGTATGTTTTTGTGCCATGGGACTACTAAATGAGTAATTATTTCTATAACCAATCACATTTGCATGTTCCTCATTTTGTGTTGAAGCTTGACATTCATGATTCGGATGATTACCTTGACAAACATCACAATTCTAATTTGGGATGATGAGCGAGCACCTACCTGAAAGGCCTCAACTTTTTGTGTTAAGTTCGCAATTTGTTGTGTCAATGAATTCAAAGCTTCAAATTAATTTACTCCTGCTATTTTCTTGATAATCATTCTGTCTAAGGGCCATTGAGAAACATTTTCCAAAATCTCATTAAGCAATTGCATTGCTTCTGCATTAGTTTTTCCCATTATTGATCCTCCTGATGCTCCATCAATTACATTTCTAGCAGAGGGTTTAAGACCATGATAAGAAATATATAAAATGCCAGGGTCTTGGATACCATGATGTGGGCATTTTCTTAACATTGCTGCTAATCTTTCCCATGCCCGGTATACAGATTCAGTATTTGTCTGCATAAAATTATTGATTTCTTGCTTCATTTTAATTATTTTTGCAGGTGAAAAATATTTGTTAAGAAATTTTTGGGTCATTTGGTTCTATGTTGTAATGGAACCTCTTGGTAGAATTTGCAACCATGTTTTGGATTCACCTTTTAATGAAAAAGGAAAAAGGCGCAACCTGATAGCATCTGTTGTGATTCCATTATACCTGCAAGTTTCAACTAATTCAAGAAAATCAACTAAATGGGTGTGAGGATCTTCGCTCGCATCACCAGTAAACTGACATGACTGTTGAATGGTTTGAATCAAGCCTGTGCAGATTTCAAAGTTGTTTGCTGCAATTGGTGGTCTCCTCACACTTGATTCTCCTTCAAAATGATGTGGCCTTTCATAATCACAGAGTATTCTATCACGTCGTGGTTCCACCTCATCAAACTGTTCTTCTACTTGATGTGGTGGAAGTTGGTTATTGAGTTCTTCGTTCTCCATTTTCTATGATAAGAAAGTTTGAGATCGTGAGGTTTGTTCTTTTCGTAATAACCATAAGGATTTTTCAATTTCAAGATCGTATTTGACTAGTTCTCTAGAAGAGGAACGGGTCATACACTTTCTGAAATTTCTACAGAAAAATTAAAATAATTAGAAAAAAAAACCTCAAATTAGTAGTAAAACAATAAATCTGTAATAGACTTTAGCCAATCCCCGACAACAGCGCCAAAAATTTGACGAGCGTATGGCATATGTATAATTCTAACTCATACTCTGTCAAATAATAGTATGGAAAGATGCCGAACCCCCAGAGATTGGTTTATCTACAGATGTTTCTTGTTTTAATTACTATTTGAGAAAATCAGAAAGAGTCGAGTTGTAAATTAACTAACTAAAAATGCATGAATAGAGCAAATATAAAATATTTTGTTTTTCACAAATATAATAAAAAGGTGTTGGGATCTTGACTTCGCTTAATATTTATATTATATAGTAGAATTATTATTTTTGAATTTCTATTTCTCAAAAATGTATAAATGTCTCTCACGATTACAAATATATATTATTACTCAAGTTGAATAATTAATTGCACTGCTCTCGGTTATACAAAGTAATCTTCAAAATAGTAATACTAAAGAACCAGAAATATATGGTTAAACTAAAATATGCTCTTGTTAGTAAGTCCCTTTCGGTTACCCTACTTGTTACAACTGATTATTACACTATTCGCCTATCTCGATTACAAATAAGTGTAAAATTAATTATAACATAAAAGAGATAGATATTAGTGAATAATTATTATCATCTATCAATAATACACTTAACTATATTATATCTCCGCCTCTCCCGATTACAAATTTAATAAACAGTTACTATGTAGTACAAGATAGATAGATGTTAATAAATTAAATAACGTTTAATTGTAAAAGCAGAAAAAAGTTAAATAAATTTTAGCTCAAGCATGTTAATTTAAGGAATAATATCTACTATTATATAGAAATATTAAGATCCGTCTTTCTCCAAACACAAACAAAAATTACTCCATACTGGAATTAGTACTAACAGTGAAAATATATTTGTCCATTAAATAAGAAAATAGAAAGAGATATTCAAGAAGAATAATTCCTCCTATTTGATTAAAAGCAGGATCTAGAGTAATTTTCTACATTGGAATTTATTTAGAAACAACAACTAAACTACTATTGTGATTTAAAAGAAAAGATAACTCGATACTAGTGAAAGAAATAAAATAGTGAAGCTTATTAAGAATTTGAATTCAGACTTTTAGCTCTAAGCTTTCTCTACACTCCCCTACTTCTTCTGATCGGGCAACATCTTCTTATATAAGAAAATTTCATGATGATTTCTCGATTTGATGCTAGATTTTCATGGCAAATCTAGAATTTGTATTTGCAGATATGAGAATTTGAATTCTCTATTTGGTGCTAGATTTCCATGGCAAATCTAGATTTTGAATTTGCATAGATGAGAATTTTGCCATTCTAAGTTTATATTTCATCGATTTCATCATGGTAAATCGAGACTTGGTGTATTGTTATGGCAGTAATGAATCATAGCTCGATCTTACACTTCTTTGTTGTATTTTTCTTGAATATTTATTTTTCTTTTTTTCATGTTGCACACAACAATTCTTCTATAATTATTTCTGCAAAATACAGTTAAGAATATGGAGAAAATATGATAATTTGTATGTTTTTATGAGAGAAATTATGTGGTTAACATTAGGTAAATTGTACTTATCAGAAGTGGCAGAATATGAATTCCTTTTCTTTTGGACTTGATCACTGTCATAAGAATCAGCTTTCACTTGCTTTCATTAAAGCTGAAGCTCTAGGCATTTTTAGTAAATTGTTCTGTGAGATGGATGCTGAAATTATATTTGAAGATGTTGGCAGTAAAGTGTTGAAGTTATTTCCTTTGTTGTCGAAGCTGGCGTGCTGATATTATGAGAAACTTTGTTCCTTATTTACTATTGCAGTTTTGAAGGGAAGTGTGCTGGTGCTAATTCATAGTAATGTTATGGAATATTTATATTTTAAAGTGATTGATACCAATTTTGAGTATGATAGAGAAAGGGTCTCTATTAGTGTTACTCCACAAGGTGAAATAGCAAATGGCAAGAAAGTTGTGTGTGATCCTTCCCATTGGCTTAACAAGATTATCCGACCTCAGAAGAAATTGGATTGCATATCAGATGTGTATTTGTTCTGTTGTACTTACACTCATAGCGTTCCCCCAAAAGGAAAATTTAGTGAAAGTGCTGAATATGATAATATTACTTCACACATGGAATTTAGGGGTGTACTTGAACTCTTGCTGCCAGAGTGTCATTCTCAGGGACAAATCCAACAGGTTCTTTGTTTAAGTGAAGGAGCAAAGGTGGTGTTTTGCGAGGAATTCTTCTCCCTCTTTCAACAAGTTCACTTGCAAAAGTGTGATCACTGATGGCGAGGATTTTGAAACATGGATTCGACTTCCTAAAGATAGCACTTGCACTGTTGGAACAGTAAAGCTTAAGAACATTGTTGGATGTTTCTTAAGATCATCAAGCTAGTCCTTCTCAATTACAAAGATCGTTGGATGTTTCTTAAGGTGCGGAAGAAAAAGATCAAACCAACTGATTTGAGGACTTCAATAATGTATAATGCTTGCACAGGGCTGACAATCATTGATCTGGGAAGATACAAATGCTTCCATAGTACATTTTTCCATCTCTCCTTCCTTGAGGACAAGGAAGTCCTTAACGGGGGAGAACTGATACGATTTAAAATGGAAGGGGTTGGATTTATTTGTGGATCTTGTACAATGGGCTTGCAAGGTTGTGCTATGAAGTTAGTGAGAGGAGTTGGCGGAGTAGCTAACAAGTCTTATTATTTGCAATTGAGTCCATTTAACTAATTTACTTTATTATTTTATTACCCCTTGTAAGTTTCTCTTATTTCTTTTTAGTCCTTAGGTCTTTACTCACCTTTTTGGCTATATCTACTGAACATCAGCTCATGAATGAAATTTGTTGTTTTCTTTTCCTTAGCTTAGCTTAATTATTAGCTTTAGTTTCTTCTTAAATTTTCAAATCGTAACAAAATATAATCAAAATTGAGTATAGACCACTTACCCCAATTCATATGGTGAAAATAGCCTCCAAACGTTGCCCAAATCTGATCTCCCCGACTCAAAATATGACCAAATGAACAAACCCTCGATATTAAGTATTTTTGCCTATTTGTTCTGCCTCATTTCGTGTGTGAAATAATCTCGAAACTCGTTTTTGATGCCTCCAATGTATTCTTTGTGAAATTTCAGTCAAGTTAGACTTTTGAATCACTCCATTTGACCTTATAATGAAGGAGATATGTTGATTTCAACATTTGGAAATAGTGCAGATTTTTAGATACGAAATCAGTGGCAATTTCAAAATTAATGTGAAAAATATGGTAACCCAATTCTTAGTAAAATTTTCCTAAACTCCTCATACGATGTCTAAATTTGATGATTCTTTTTGATATGGATCCGTAATTACGATACAGATCTAATGTTTCAATAAAAACATAAATTGGAGTCCATTTGCTTAATGTGGTACCATTTATGCTTGAAGAAACGACGTCGAAACATAAGAAAAACGAGCGCAATACAACCCAATTCGAAACTCAGCAGAGACCCTCGAGACCCCGTACGAACATATCAACAAGTCCCATAACATAACACAGACCTACTCGAGGTCTAAAATCACGCATAACAACATCGGAACGACGAATCGCACCTCAAATCAAATTTAATGAATTCAAAAAACTCGCGCTGAAACATATCAAGTCAACTCGGAATGAACTCAAATTTTTCACACAAGTCCCAAATGACATAATGAAGCTATTTCAATCCCCAAAACCACTATTCGAACCCGATAACATCAAAGTCATCTCTCGATCAAACTTGTGAACTTTCCAAACTTTCAAATTTTCCAACTTTCATCAATTAGTGCCGAATCCTTCTAGAAATATCCAAATACAAATCCGGGCATACGCCCGAATCCAAAATCACCATCCGGACCTAACAGAACCATCAAAACTCCAATCCGTGCTAAAATTCTAAAAAGTTGAACTTTGCCAACTCTTCCAACTTAAAGCTTCAATTCATGAAATTCATTCTTCTAAATAGATTTCGAATAACCTGAAAACCAAAAGCGATGATTCACAGAAGTCATAATACATCATGTGGAGATATGTGTGCCCTCAAACTAGCTAGAGAAGTGTAAAATTTTAAAATAACTGGTCGGGTCGTTACACAAACTTCATCCATATCAAATTTTTGAAAATGAATTTGAGAATATATGCCCAAATGCTAGCTAATATATCTGACCATTTTCTATGAGAAGCATCTTCTCTTGAATCCTAAGGCCAAGGGAACCCAAAAAAACTTAAACTTGTGGCCACTAAACTTTTACATTATTTTATTTATGTCCCTACAATCCTGGCCACATATTTGTCATCCTAAATCCTAATTGTATACATTTAACCCCCTCCCCCAAAACGCCAACCCCCCCTTTATGTGTGTACAAGTATAGTGCAAGTAATAAAATTTCTTTGTATATAGCAAATATAATTGATGCGCTATGCAGTGAATTATTATGGCTGTAAATATTGAGTATGACGCATATATTACATGTGTTATACTTTAACGGGGTAATTGGCCGTTAAGATATAACACATGTGTAACGACCCGGCCGGTCTTTTCATGAATTTAAGTCTTGTTTGGTGGCATAAGATTTTGAACAGCTTCGTATTATGTGTTATAACTTACGTGCATGGTTGAGTTCAGTTATCGGGTGATTCGGAGTCAATCTGGAAGAAGGATTCTAGTTTTGGAAGCTTAAACGATAAGATTTGACCGGAATTTGACTTTTGTTTAAACGACTCCAAAATTGGGCTTCGATGATTTCAACCTTAGTATGGTGATTTAGGACTTAGGCGTGCGTCCGGATTTGAATTTGGATGTCCGTTAGGTAATTTGAAGCATTTTGTCGAAAGTTGAAAAAGTTGAAGTTTGGAAGATTGAGAGGTTTGACCAAGAGTTGAATTTGGTGATATCGAGGTCATAATGCAATTCTGAGAGTTGGAAAATCTCTATTATGTCATTTGGGACTTACCTGCAAAATTTGGCGTCATTCCAGGTTGGTTTGATAGGTATCGGCGTGAGTTTTAGAAGTCCGAAGATTTGAAAGTTCATGAGTTCGATTCATGGTGTGATTTCTAGTTTTGATGTTGTTTGATGTGATTTGAGACCTCGAGCGAGTCCATGTTAGGTTATGGAACTTGTTGGTGTGTTTAGAAGGGGACCTGGGCCCCCCGAGTGTATTTCGAATGGGCTTCGGGCCATTTCTTTCTATTTTTGGACTGATGATCTGCTAGTGTCTTGTGTTAATCGCGTTCGCTATGAAGCAATCGCATTTGCATAGTGTTAGTTGAGGCGGGAAGCATTTTCCCTTCGTGTTCGCATTCACAGATATGTGTTCGCGTAGAGGTAAGGAGAACTAGGGGCATCAGGCAAATTTCTCTTCGCATTCGCCAGTGCACGAACGCGTTCACGTAAGGTCTGGGTTTTTGTTCATCACGTTCACGAGCTCGTTGTCGTGTTCGTGTAGTACGGTTTTGGCAGCTTTCATTTTTCTTCTTCGCGATTGCGAGTGATGTTCTGCGATCACGATGCATTAATCCTTGGGAACATTTTTGGAGTTCTAGAGCTCGGATTTGAGCGATTCTTTGTGAATTTTTCAAGTAATTAAACTGGATAAGTGTTCTTCACCTAGAATTTATGATATTCCATGATTTTATCTTTATTTTTATCATTAAATTAATGTTTTGAGTTGAGAAAAAATGGGGATTTTGAAGAAAACTTTCAAAATGTAAAATGATGATTTGAAGGACGAATTGGTATCGCAATTAGATAATTTTAGTATGCTTGAACTCATATCGGAAGTTCGAGTTTTGTGAAATTTGACGGGCTCTGAGGTGCGGTCCCGAGGGTCGACTTTTGGGTTAATTTTTATTTTTTGATAAAGATTGAGCTTTATGGTTCGAAATAGTCTCTTATGAGTTTTATTTATGCTTTGAAGTTATTTTGGCTAGATTTGAGCCGTTCGAAGGTCATTTCACCTGAGAAGTTCATTTTAGAGTATCGGTCTGTCTGCTTTGAGGTAAGTATCTTGCCTAACCTTGTGTGGGAGAACTACTCCTTAGGATTTGAGTCTTTTATGCTAATTGCATCATGTAATGTCTGTGTACGTGAGGTGACGAGTACGTGCGCAGGTTTATTTGTAAAAAAAAAAGATCTTTTAGGGCTCACATGCTCATATGTTCATTAGATATGAAGTTGTTTTATTATGTTACGTTTTTCCCATTTACTAGTTTCACCTCAACGTGTTTTATTTGGAATTAATTGCTTCCTGTTCTACTCTTATTGCCTATTTGATTCTTGTGTGCATAACTGAAGTCGTTGCTTCTTCGATTGCCATGCTACCTTTTTCTAACTGCTTATCTTTATTTAAAATTATTATTATCTCTTCTGTAATTATTTATCCTTAATTGAGGCCCTGATTACCGCTTCCATTGCTTATCCTTAGTTGTAATTTTTGTGTCTCTTTCGTGAGTGTTAAATCTTAAATGAAGTTAGTTATCCTTTATCATAGTTGCCTTATCCTTATTAGGAATTATCGACTCGGATATCTCCCTTATTGTTGAATTTCACTTATGTTGAGGTCATTGCTACATAGTATCTCTTCCTTGTTGAGCTATTTCTAGGTGGTAGCGTTATTTTTTTATTGTGCTTTTCCTTGTGAGTTCGTTTCTTTGCGTTCTGGAATTTCTGAGTTGATTTATTTCTCGTGCTCTTTTATTATTGTCATTGTTGTTTTGTACTTTTTGTTGCGATGCACGACGTTTCTTCCATGCGGTTATTATTGTGATGCACGAGGTTTCTGTCATGCGGTTGTTATTGTGGTGTACGAGGTTTTTGTCGTGCGATTGTTATTGTGTTGCACGAGGTTTCAATTGTGCGGTTGTTATTGTGTTGCACGGGGTTTCTGTTGTGCGATTGTTATAGTGATGCACGAGGTTTATGTCGTGCGGATGTTATTGTATTACATGAGCTTTTTGTCGTGCTATTGTTACTGTTGATATTTGCACATGCAACATGACAGTGCGGGCTATATATGTGGGTTGCGCATGTGGCGGGACAAGGTGGGAACATTATTATGCACATGTAGCGAGACAAGACAGACATTTATTTTATTATTGCGCACGTGGAAAGACAAGGTGGGTTATGTCGGGGATTCATTGTGATGACTTGTGATGGCTTGGGGGCATTGTTATTATTGTTATTTGTGTAGTGGTGTGCCTACTCTGTGTGAGTTATACCGTGTTTATTTCTTGGTGATCGTTTTTTATGTGTAATTCATTGTCTCTACTCTTACTTGTTGACTGGAACTGTGATAGAACATTGGCACAAGCATACACGTAGTTAATCACCCCTAACAATTCAAGAAAATGGATCCTAAGCTAATTGATCATTTCTATACACCCTTGTCTATGTGCCTCTACGTGAGAAGGGTTTTATTGGAACGTGCGTCATCCGTGCAGTTATTAGTTGTAATGAGGAAACAAGATGCCAAATGTTTAGGGTCCATAAATTGAAACCCGTGAATTATGAATATTTTGAGGTTCTGTACCTCGTGGAGATTATTGGATAAAATCTAGTGTGAAAGTGGTTATTCTCATCTAGTTGCTACATGTCATTCCTTTAATCATTTTCATCGGACTTAAATTGTGTTCAGCTTACTCTTATGTGTTATTTCTTGTGGTGTTCCGTTGTTAATGGTAGTTTCTATTTCCTATGGTAAGTACTATATCATTATTGTCCTTATGCATAGTTTTGTTGTACTCTGTTAGTTCTCCACTTATACTTGCTAAGTTTATTTAGTCAAGTAGGTGTGTTGAATGTTCCTCGTCACTACTCCACTGAGGTTAGTCTTGATACTTGTCGGATACCGTTGTGGTGTAGTCATACTAGAGTTCTGCACATTTTTGTGCAGATTCAAGTATATCAGATCAGTCGATCGTTTGTTAGTTGTACGGATCTTGCTGGGGAGACTCAAGGTAAACCTGTTGCTGCATTCGCAGGCTTCGGAGACACTTTCTGATGTGGTATTCACACTGTTACTTCTTATTTCGAACAGTTGTATTTAGAGGTTTATCTAACAAACTCAGTAGAGCTTATGACTTGTACTACCGGTTTTGGGATTTGTAAATTTGTAAAAAAAATTATATCTTGAAATTGCCAGTTGGTAGTTAAATGTTTGTGTCGTGACAACATGTTTTAGATGTGTTATACATAATAATATAATATGGTCCTCAATATTTTTTTTCCACCTAATTTTGTATCTTGAGTCAAAATTTACAATATTTTGATTAGCAAGATCATTTTTTTAATAAATGGATAAGCATGTATAAAGATAAAATTATCCTTTCAAAATCTTTTCCAAATCCTTTAAGAGTATATTTTTGTAAGCAAATGATTTTAAAAAGAAAAAGAAATTATGCAATGCATATTGTTGTTAATACACCAAACTAATCATTCGATAAGAAATAATTTTTTCATAATTAATTTCAGCATTACTAATAAACTATTTATTTTTGTTCTTATACACTGTACCAAACGACCCCTGAAGGTCTTACTTACTTACCAAGTATTGAAACAATAAGCATATATTTAAACATATGATATTAAATGATTATTTTTTTCATTTTAAGATCAACCCTCCCAAAATAAAACCGAAAATCATCCAAATTTTAGGTTGTACGATTTGTCTTCGTTGCAATAAATGAGAGAATGAGGCAAAAAGGACAAATATAAGGGGATAATATTTCCAAAAATAAAAAGGAATCTTTCAAGAATCCAAGAAAAGACATGCATGAATTTTAGGGTTGTCAGAATGGGACTCCTAAATTCTTTAAATTTCTTAAAAACTGAAACCAGTCCACTGAGGGTCGGTGTCTTTTCTTGTTTTTACCCTCCTTGAATTATTTTGTGATATTATTTTCTAACCCACAGTTAGTTTACAGTTGCTATATTACAATTTACGTTCGAAATTTTACAATTATTGCAGGATCGTCACATTTTTTGAGAAAAGAAGTGCTATATGATATATTAACTATATGTATTATACTGTACAATATAATAATCGAGGATGAACGTGATCTTAATACACCAATTCAAGATGCTTGGAATGGTCCAACTCCAACAGTAAAAATAGCAGTAGATAAAAATTACCGATTTGAATAATTTTTAGTTCCGGACAAAAAAATTAAGGATAAAGATGCTCATTTTGCACTTCGTAATGCATTAATGAAGCATCAACATACTAATCTTGTAAGTTCAATATTTATGTATATGGCACGCCTCCTTTTTCCCGATAAGGGTGGGATAATGGGAGTTTTTCCAATTTAAGTGACATAATCAAATTTGGGATTATTTATTTAATTTTCAGGGTCACCACCCGAATTTTCTTGTATGGTGTTCCGAGACACCATTTATTTTTAATATCCCAAATCGAGAAAATTTTGACTCCATTTAAAAAGTCTGCGAACCAGATGACACCGGGTAAGGAATTCTGTTAACCCGGGAGAAGGTGTTAGGCACTCCTAAATTTCGTGGTTCTAGCACGGTCGCTTAATGATTTATACTTGGCCTAAATTATTTAATTACTGATTTTAATACCTATGTGCATTTACATTTTACCGCTTATAATTATTTAACTATTTGTATTTAAAGAATTATTTTAAGACGGGTTACGTATGCGTATACCCGTTTAGTTTTGATGCGTCAAAAATCATGTCGCGCGTACGTGTACACAATTCATGACATTGATTTATTTAAGAAAAATAATCAAAGTCACACGAACGCGTACCTTGGATTTATTTAAAATCGAGGTCACGTCACGCGAACATGTACGCAATAACGAAAGTTATTTTAAAAAATCGCGTCTACGAGCTTTTCTCCGAGTGTTCATTTGAAATTATATTGGTGTCACGCAAACGTGTACACAATTAATAATATTTTTATTAGTATTTAAAGTTATGGTCGGGTCACATTTTACATATCATGACTATGTAAATAATCACGACTAAAGCAATCTATGAATGCACCCTCTCTAAGATTAATCTATCAACAAACATAAATCTACATTTTTACTGATGTGACTAAGTAAAAGGACGAGAAATGAAAATACTCTAAACTCCCAAACACTTTTAATTTCTGGCCAAACAAATTAGTTCTCCACTTTTAAAGAAAGAAAACAAACGGCCCAGAATCCTTGCTAAATTCAAATCTGCTAACATTATTTGTTTAAGTACAACCCAGCACAGAAAATCTAATGTTCGAAACAATAAGCTAAGAAACAAAATTATTCTACCAACTAAAGCAATCATCGAGATCTGATTTATGTCCAACAAAACAAATCGGTACAAAAAAAACCATTTCCAAAAGATAAACGCATCTAACAGCAAGTGAATCCATTATATCCCAAAATTGAAAATCGGGAAAAATAACAAAAGGATAGAAATGAACCTCAAAATCACGTTACTCTGAACTTTGATCGCTGGTTATTTGACTGCTGAAGGGTGTGTCGTTGGTGGTGGTGTGAGGAAGAAGAAGAAGAAGAGGAGATGAGGGGGCAAGGCAGGCGTGTATAACAGAGAGACGAGAGTCTCCAATTTTGGAGTGCTGCCGTGAACTTAGGGAGAAGGTCTGAAAAAAAAATCGGGGTATTGGAATTTTATGTCTTTATACAGAGCGAATTAGGGTTAGGTCTTAAGGTTGAAGATAGATGTTTTTCAGCTTTGAATATTAAAATTGGGCTAAAAATATCTAAATTTTAGCTAAATCCTTTTTAATATAAGGTAAATATACTACATAATGTAAAATCAATCTAATTAATTAAACTAATTATATGTGAAAAATAGAACTATTTTTTGGTATTTTTCAAATATCATACTAAAAATGAAATTAGGATTAGGTTAAAATCATCGCAAAAAATTAAATAATATTCCTATCAAAATACTAATATTTTCGGAAACAAAGTGAAACTATTTTTTTTTTGTATTTTTCGACTTTTATGAAAGGTAGATAAACTAAATAACTAAATAAAATATCAATTAGCTAAATAAAAAAAAATATTTTTTATAATTTTCATTTTGCGATAAAACAAAATAAAAGAGTCAAAACTAGCTAAAAACTGAGATATTAGACCTAAACTAAATACTAAAACGCTAATATGTGTAACATTTCGAGGAGGGTCAAAAATTACTTGTCTACAGTATAAATTAAACTAAATGTTATCATAATGTAATATTTATTTAATATATCTTATTAACGTTTTCATTTTTATTTGAATGATCCATTAATATGTGTAATGTATAATATTTGCTTATAATTTATATTATTTAAAAATTTATTGTATAAAATAATTTTATATTAAATGGTTATATAAGAAAGAAATATGAATTATATGGGGGTGAAAATCATTTACACTCCCAAACTTTGCGTTAAAAATCAAACTTTGTCCCTTTTGAACAATAGTTATTCTCCCCTTTTTATCCGACACAATATTTTTTTTGCCCTTGAATTTTCAGTTTCCTCCTCTATGTAATATTTTTTTATTATATGATATTTTTTTTATGGTTTTAACTATAATTTAAATTATGGTATTCCTATTATAAATTATAATTTAAGTTCATTAAAATTATGAGTAGAATAATCCTTTTATAATGTTATAAATTTATTGTTATTGTTATGATTGTCATTTTAATGTAATGCCTATTAACTATATATTTAAATTATATTTTCTTAGTGGTGAAGTCAGAAATTCATATAAGAGGATTAAAAAATATTCCTAAAATATCATATTTAGGATATGATTTTGTGACCTAAGATAATTTTGAATCTCTATACCGTTTAATATCATCTTCTTATGTCAATGAGATTCAAAATTTTTATATACCACTAAAAGTTTACTTTTGTCCTATTTGCGCAGTCTAATTTCTGGCGAGAGGATTCAATTGAATCCTCTTACCTCCTCCGCCCATTAACTTTACTTTTATTCTCTATTATAGGTATATATATATTTGGATTTTTATTACCACTAATGAACTAATTTATAAATTAAAATTCATTTATTATAAATTATAACGTAATTTAAATTAAAGATAAAATTATAAAAAATTATCATAGAATAAAAAAATATTATATAGAGGAGGGAATTGAAATTTCAAGGGCAAAATAGGTAAATTGCAGGATAAAGGAGGCAAAATGACTAATGATCAAAGTTGGTTGTTTGGGGGGGGGGGGCTTGATTTTTCAAGCAAATTTAGTGGGTGTAAATGATTTTCACCCGGATGAATATGTAAAAAAGAAAAAAGAAAGGATTTGTTTTATGAAATAAAAAATAAATTAAATGAAAGAAAATAATATAATAGAGAAGAGAGAGAAGAATATAAAAGTAATATTCTTTTTTGGTATAAAAAATAATAGTTTGGAGTTAATTTGCATAATTTTGATGTAAAAATATGGTACAATGGTTGGAGATGTCCTTGAGGTTATATATTAGCGTCACCCTGATTATAAGATTTAATAGGTTTAAAAATTGGGAAACTATCAGCTATGTCCATTTATAAGTAGCTCATTACAAAAACTAGCCAATTCATAAAATATTACCAATATTATCAAATATTACTAATATTAACCAATTAGCTATTTGTAGCAAAAAAAAAATCAATTTTTTGCTTTATTTTGAGTGGGTGTTATCAGAAGAGATTGGGTACACTTAAGGAGCTTGAATCTCAGTTTTGGAATGATTTGGTGAAGTTTTAAGGTGGTTTGAATTGAAAATTCGAAGTAAAAACTGAACATGAAAAAAAAATGATATGTGTATCACACTGTGTATCATTTGTGTATCAAATATGTATCATATTTGTATCAATTGTGTATCACATGTATATCCATGTATACCTGTGTGTATGATACATGTTTGATACATGTGTCGCAGAAGAAACTTTGAACTCGATTTAATCACGAATTTTGATACAAAACCCGTCCAAATCGCCTCCAATCTTTCTCAAATTTTGTATATTGACTTATCTATATGTTTTCAATGAATTTCAACTATACCCATTGAAAATGTTCCTTTTTTGCTTAGATTTTTGAAATATTGTATTTTTTATTTGTATTTCATCACCCTATTTGCTTACTCATCCATGAAATTTCCTTTTCGTCTTTTATTTAATGTTGCTAATCATGCTTCAAAATATGGAAGGTGATTTTTGCATGTGATTCTTTAAGAAAAAAGAACAAAGAAGAAATCACTTGACATTTTTCTGTTTGAATTGTACACCATTATTCTAATTCATTTTATTGAGCACTATTGACAACAATAACAACAATAATGATGTAGTAAATTTTCATTAGTGGGGTATGGGGAGAGTAGTGTGTACACTAATCTTACCCCAACTACGATGGAACAGAGGGAGATTTCTGATACACCATCACCTCAAAAAGACGAGAAAAGACAATATATCAATACCATCAACAAAAATCATTATTGAACACCGTTGAGTACAAAAGATCATACATAGACAAACTTAAACTAGTTTGAAAGTTGCTGTTGTATTTTCTCTTTTTTTTTCTTGCTAATATGTGAATCTTCTGTGACTAACTGCCTTGTGATTTTAGCCCTTCAGAGTTACCCCTCTGCCCTCTTTAAATCACACTGTGATGTAGTTACCCTGTGATTGGTGGGGACCCATCACAGGGGACCCCACCAATAATAAAATTTTACTTACATCGAGTGTTTATACTAAATTAATAAAAAAATGACACTTATTATTTAATCTAACTACATAAATTATTGCTTAATCATAGTTAACATTTTTTTTGTACATATCTAATAATTAAATTATACTCCTATCGTTAAGTAAATCTGGAAAAATTATATTACCGTGAGAGAGAGCAGACATGAAATCTAAAACTGTGAGGCACAAATTTTCCTTCTTTCTTAGAGTCTCATCCGGACCTAACAGTATAAAATGGTATTTTATGTATAGTAATAATTAGTCAATATTGGTAAAACTATTTCCAAGGATTAAAAATTTTCAAGTTATGGTTTTTACAGTTTTTGCACAAAATATTTATTCGTAAAACTATGTATGGCACTACTAGAAATTCATCAAAAATTGACCGACTAAAGTTGGTCGATTTTTCAAAATATTTTATTTTTCAACTTTTTTTACGAAACCGATCAACTTTGGTCGGGTTTTTTTGCGCAAAATTGCGAGAAACTATTTTTGAGTCCCGCGAAATTTATTTTTCAAGAAACCGACCAACTTTGGTCGGTTTTTCAATTAAAATAAATAAAAATTAATATTAAAAAAGGACCAAAATTGGTCGGTTAATTTGGCCAGTCATTTTAAAAAACCGACCAACTTTGGTCGGAAATTTTATTTTTTAACAAAAACTGACCAACTTTTGTCGGTTATTTTCGTGCGAAAATACAATTAAAGAGTATAAATCAAATAAAAGACAATCTTAAAACAAAATGTACCAATGGTCTAGTGGTAGAATAGTATCCTACCATAGTACAGACCCCGTTCGATTCCCAGATGGTGGATCTTTTAATTAAATAATTAAAATGCCGACTAACATTGGTCAATTTTTTTTCCGACCAACGTTAGTCGGTAATTTCCGACAACTTTGGTCGATATTCTTTTCCGACCATCAAAATACCGTCCACACGTAAATGATTGCATTTTGGTCGGTAAATGGCCATAACCGACCAACTTTAATCAATTTTATTATCGATTTTTAGCGAACTTTTAGTAGTGTGGAAGAAGAAGAGAAGATTCTTTCTAAGTATTTGCGAAAGAAATGAAGTTTAGAACTTATAAAAAGTAAGGAAGGACTATGAATTTCTACACAGTAATCACTAAATTACATAAGATTTAAGTCACAAGATGCAGCAAGATTAATACACAGGATGATTGCAAGAAAACAAAAGAAAGAGGATGACAGTAACCCTAAGAGTTTGTAACATTAGTTATTATATGATTCTACTAGCCTTTTTTAATTTTTTAATTTATTCAAAATAAAAAATCCTAGAAGATCTTAATTTATTTCCTATGGTTAATTTAATTAGATTTAGTGTAAACACTCGATACGGATAAATTTTTACCCCACCAATTATATTATCATCTCATGCTTGCACAATATATCAATGTATACCAATGGCTCCATTGCTGTCAGCTGTATGTATCTCTATCTGTCTTTTAGTGCACGTGTGATGTTTACATCACAAGTTTCTATATTTATGAGAAAGGTGAAAAAGTAAAAAGGAAAGTCTTTTCTGTTGGGATAGAGTAAAGATTGCTTCTATATTTGTCCCCCACAAAATATTATGATCCTATAAAAACTTTTAAGACCACAAATCATTTTTTTTCTTAAATCTATCTCGTCTAAATTGATAGGGACTGAGTATATTTTAAGATATTTATAATAAAAATTTCGTTTTGACCCGTGAGAATTAAAAAATAGCTGACCACAAAAAAGTGGGCAAAGCCATTGTGGATTCAGTGACCTTTTTGTTGCTTATATACTGCTTTTGGTATTACATGTAAATGGTATATCCATTAAGGTTGATGGTGTTTCCTGTTGTTGATATTATTTTTTGGGGTTTTTCAAGATTTCATCTGTCACCAAACAAGATTCTCTGATCTTCAGATTCTGGGGTTTCATAAAAAATGAAGTTGAGCTCTATATTTGTCGAAAGATCAGTTCTTTTGTCTCAATTTATTTTATTTTGAGGTTCCTGTTCTGTAAATTCACTGAAAGATCGTTACTTTTTTTACCTGTGATTTGCTTCTTCTGGATAGCTTCAAGACTCATAATGTAAAAGGTTGTTTAAATTGCTTCAAATTTTTGTAGGACAGGTATTTTTAGTTTCTGATTTAGGAGATTCCGATGGAACTAATGCTACTATAGATTCTTAGCCAGAAATGTGGAAAAGGTGATATTTTTAGGAACCTTAGTACATTCCTTTCCAAATTGAACTGATAATGACGAAAAGTTTCAACCTTTGTAGTTCTTGAAAGTGGAAAAAATTGGGATTTTTATTACAAGGAGAACTGATATATTAAGATTTTGGATTGAGTTTCTTATAGTAATGGAGAAACAGGTAAGTTTCCAGGGTCCAACAATGGAAAAACAACAGAGTTTTCGAAATGGGGCGACGGAGAAGCAGAAAAGCTTTAGAGGAATTATGGAAAAGCAGAAAAGCTTTAGGATAGCAATGGAGAGGCAATTGAGTTTTGGTGGTGAGAGGAAAAGGGGTAAGGAATCACCGGGGAAACGAGGGGATTCGATTCTCCACCTTGCAGCTAGAGGAGGGAATCTAGGAAAAGTGAAAGAAATTGTTGACAAGTTTGATGACAAAGGCATAAATGATTTGCTATGTAAGCAAAACCAAGAGGGTGAGACTGCTTTGTTTGTTGCTGCTGAAAATGGCCATAGTTTTGTTGTTGCAGAGTTCTTGAAACATTTAGACCTTCAAACTGCTTCAATTGTGGCAAATAATGGCTATGATACTCTCCATGTTGCAGCAAGGCAGGGTCATCTTGGTGAGTCTTCTAACACAGACCCCCCCCC
>ML380789.1:77595-97269 GCA_005239525.1 Nicotiana knightiana | reverse complement strand
CTTACATAGTATAACTCTCTATGAATTAACTAAGTGCAGATTCCAGAATGCTTTTGAAGAGTCAAAATTTCCAGTAAAGATGTGGACTTCATAGATGAAATGGATAATTGTGCTTTATTTGGTACATTGTGGACTTGAACTCGGTACTTCACATGCGATTTATTAATGCTAATATTGGTGACTAGAATCTGCAACTTCTATCCTGAATCTTAGTTTCCGGACTTTTAAGTTGAGATGCTGTAGTATATATTATTTCTGATTAAACTTCTTGTTTGACCATTCTGCTGAAGGATTGAGTAAGAATGTAGATAATTATAAATACACGAGTTTCCACAAGCCTAGTTGCTGAAATTATTAATAATTTTGAAGTGCGGCCACCTATGTTATCACCAGCGTTGAATGTGAGTAACCCACTTGTGAGAATTCATAGAGAGTTATACTATGTAAGGTTATTCTCTCTCATGTTGCTTCCAAGATTATTAGAGTGTCTCTAACTTTGTACTCTCTTTTATACCATATCTGAAATGGTGGATTGCTAATTTCCATCTGTAGATGTATATCTGATGATCGAACCACAAAGATTTCTTGGTAGTGTATTTCTCTTTGTAGTCTTAATTATGTCATTAGGAGTTGGTTTATCAAACTGCATGTATCATCCAGAACCTCGATCCTAACACTTGACCTGTGTAACATGATCACATTAGAGCTTATCTATTTGTGGGGATCAGAAAAAGAAATTTTAGTGGTCAAGTCTTGATCTATTATTGCTGTTTCAAGCTTGTTTAGGAAACTTGTTAAACTGGACTTTAGTAGGTTCCTTTCTTGCTTGCACTTGTAAACACTACTGAGGACAAAATTGCAGATGTACTGGAGGAACTGCTGCATTCATTTCCAAACCTAGTAATGACCACAGATTCATCCAATTCTACGGCGTTACACACAGCAGCTGCACAGGGACATATTCATGTAGTAAATATGCTTCTGGAGATTGATTCAAACCTTGCTAAGATTGCTCGGAACAATGGAAAGACTGTGCTCCATACAGCAGCAAGAATGGGCCACTTGGAGATAGTTAGATCCCTTCTGAGCAAGGACCCCGATATTGGTTTTAGAACAGATAAAAAAGGCCAGACTGCCCTACACATGGCTGCAAAGGGACAAAATGTTGACATCGTGCTTGAATTAATCAAACCAAATCCTGCTGTATTGGCCTTGGATGATAACAAAGGAAACAGAGCACTTCATATTGCAACAAGAAAGGGAAGGGTACAGGTTTGCTTGTTTAACCAATTTTTTCTCGTAAAGCAACTTCCACGAAGTTGAGATTTTTACATGTTTTCTATCTTGAAGAAATGCTCGTAGATTGAGCGAATACTATTTATCTGGTAAATCAAGAAAGAAAGTTTCAAACTTGAGGGATGATGGGCAGGTGAAGACTCAGTTCATTTTGTGCCACAAAATGGTTATTTAAATGAGTTACTGATAAGTTCCACTTTGCTAGACAGTTATATTCCTGGAGAGAAGGAATATTTAGAAACACTTAATCTTTTAATGTCATATATCATGTCCTCACACATGTGATCTGATTTCATTCTATAATTTGCACGCACTTGGTCAGTGTATGTTACTTTAACTTAATATGAAATTTTTGACCCACATAAGTTGCATTCTTTGTACGTACGTAATAAGTTGCTCATTCAGAAGTAGCTTATCTTAGATGGCTGTGTTTGACATAAGAGCAACCAAAATGGGGTACTTCATTGATGACTTAATGTAAAAGTTGGAGAAATATTTAATAATTATCCGATTATTTTAATCTTATTTACTAGTTTCTGAAGGCTGGAAAAGCTTTTGAATTGTTGGAACATTTTTAAAAATTTCCAGCTAAAACTGATAAATGGAGTCATATATTTAAGAGAAAAGTAGCTTATCTGTCACCAAAATGCACTTCTCCTTCCAGAAAATCCTGCATTTTTTTTATCTCTAAACTTAAAATCTGTAAGAGCTGACGTAAACTGCCAACTGATTTCGATGCCTCCTGAAAGCAAGATAGCTTACTTAATCCAACCACTAGGACTAACAAGCAAAACGTTATCTTGCTTGTTTCTTTCGAATCCATTTTTTCTGGGATTAGGTCGTTTACATATGGTCCCTGCTAAATTATTGTGTTTACATATATGATACCTTAGCGATATAGCTCCCAAGTACATTTCCAAGTGCAGGCTTGTTCTGCTGTTATGTTTAAAATGTTCATATATAGGGACATCAAGAATCAAGCTACTGTTCAGTCTCTAGCTCGAAATTGTGCATTGGATGTTCCGGTCAGTTTAAGTGACAGAAAGTTTATGAGAGATATTCTTTGGCTTTAATTTTTTTTTTAATCTAGGAAAACCAAAGTCCTAGTTCATGTGTCTTTTTTAGTTGTCTGTATGAAACTACGCAGATGGTACAATATCTTTTGCACGTTCAATCTAGGAAAACCGATGTCCTAATAAAACTCTGCAATGTGTAATTGCAGATGGTGCAATGTCTTATATCAATTGAAGGCATCGATCTCAATGCCATTAATAAGGCTGGAGAAACGGTTCTTGATATTGCAGAAAAGTTTGGAACTCCAGAGCTTGTTTCTATTTTGAAAGAGGCCGGAGCTACGCATTCCAAAGATCATGGGAAGCCCCCCGGTGCTGCAAAGCAACTCAAGCAGACTGTCAGTGACATAAAACATGATGTGCACTCCCAGCTCCAACAGAGTCGGCAGACTGGCTTCAAAGTACGAAAAATTGCATTGAAAATGAAGAAGCTCCACATTAGTGGTCTTAATAATGCCATCAACAATGCAACAGTTGTCGCGGTCCTTATCGCTACTGTTGCTTTTGCTGCCATCTTCACTGTACCCGGCCAATATGTTGAAGAGAAAACAGATGGATTTTCGCTTGGCGAAGCAAAAGTAGGCAGAAAAGCAGCTTTCATAATCTTCTTCTTGTTCGACAGTATGGCCTTGTTTATTTCAGTTGCTGTTGTCGTGGTCCAGACATCCGTGGTCGTGATTGAACAGAAAGCAAAGAAGCGACTCATGTTTTGGATAAACAAGCTCATGTGGGCAGCCTGCCTCTTCATCTCAATCGCCTTTATCTCTCTTAGTTATGTGGTAGTTGGATCTAAGGAAAGATGGCTTGCTGTCTATGCAACTGTGATTGGTGGCATAATAATGCTCACTACAATTGGCTCCATGTGCTATTGTGTGATTCAACATAGGCTAGAAGAATCGAGGCTGAGGAGCATTAGAAGAGATGAGACTCATTCACGTTCTTTCCCATTGTCTGTGGCATCAGATACGGAGCTTTGCAGTGAGAACTACAAGAGGATGTATGCAGTCTAGGAAGAACAATCAGGCAGCTTTCTGCGTATGGCATAAAAAACGGAGCTTTGTAATTAAAACTATAAGCAAATATATGCAGTTCTCAAACATGAGGTCCAAGAACTTCTGACACTGCATCAGATTCAGAATGGTGAAAGTACAAAAGGGATATGTGCTGCTTGGGAACAAATGAGCAGAGAGTTTCATTAGATTCTCAATAATATTGTATTATATCTGTCGCCGCAAAATTCTCTAATGTGGGTTCCAGCAACCACTGAATTGCTGCAAACTGGGGTTGCATATTCCGTAGAAGTTCAAAATGAAGCCTTAGCAGATCTTTCAGTTTTCTCCTCATGAAAATGCTACTGTTTCGAGAAGCATGCTTTCTTGAAGTTGACTAACTATATGGCTACAAGGAAAGGGAAGTCTCAGTTCAGGATTCATAATTAGTAGGTTTTAAAGGAGCAGAATCTCTAGTTTGAAAGGAGCAGAATCTCTATTTAGTAAGTTCTCCAACTCCAAGAATCATGTAACAGTATTTAGGCAGAACATTGGGAACCCATTTTGTCCTAATTTTGCCGGTTATTTTCAGTTGGCTGAGAGTTTCTAGTTTGTGCATTTAGCAAGATTTGAGGCGCAGGCCATTCTCTCTCTCTAGTATTTTTTGTGCCAGCAGCCTTTCCTAGTGTGTGTGTGCGCGCACGTATGTGTGTGTGTATATATAAAGAAGTCCAGGAATGTACGTCGAAAGAAGTGAAATTTCATGTACAATATAAATGTCACCTCTATTGTCATTTTTTTTTACACAGTGAGCATAAGACCTGAGAGCGCTGACCACCAAAGTTAGGTGTTTGTAGCCTTGTTTCCACCTATTGCCACGAATAAGTTTCAGCGACTAGACTTTTCCCAACGACCCTAAGAGTCGCCACAAATAACCTCAGCTTCATCCTTTGTAGTGCTAGTATGAAGGATACATTCATGCCACTTCGGATCCAGTAAACAACATTTTGGCTACAAGCACAGCTCTGGAGAAAATACATACCTATCAGCTAGAAACCTTCATACCATCAGTGATACGAACCATGGATTCCTTTCCAGACAAGTTGGTCACATGAATGGAAGTGTCGCTGAATGATGCCAAATTTCGACAACACCAAGAATGAGCTCTCCATCCTTCAAAGTTGGTCCACCTGTTACGTTCTTCGTTCTCCCCTTTGACATGATTTTGAGCTGATGAGACTGCACTGTTTGGTTGAGGTAGTGTATTCAGTTTTCGGATGAGTCAATTAGGCAGGGTCCCGGACCATGGAAGAAGCACTCAAATCAAGATAAAGTGTCTTTGCTTTCATTCATGATTTACCTTATTTGCATCATCTAACAATTTTTTACTTCCTCCTAGAGTATCTTGATTCTAGACATGAGGTGGCAATTACAATAAGGTACCAGAATCACAATATATCCAGCATCTTTTATGTTTCCTGGCATGGATATCAGCATATATGCAGGGCAAGAGACTTGCAGAGCAGCCATTCTCTGAATGTAACACGACTGAGAACAGCTTAGTCAAAAAAAGAACTGTACAATAAAGAATTGGCAAGAATCATGCATATCTACAACCAAGTAGTCTTTTGGTGAACCATAAACAGCTTTCGACTGATCAAAAATGCAAAATTTATCATATAATTTTGAGATAAAAGTAAAAATAAAAAATTTAGGAACCTAGTTCTGGTGCAAAAATGGAAGAGGGAATGAATAATCTATGCCCAGATTTCTGAGCTGGACACCAAGCTCCACACTAATCATCTTATGAGTATATACATCAAGATCTATCACGTATTGTCAGCAAAGGGAATCCCAACCTTTTACATCAGAGAAAATAGCTTGGAACCCCCTTGTGGTGCAATTGTTTTGTTTTTGTTTATAGGCTTTCATGCAGATATCAGGTACGATGAAAGCCTTGATGGTCAGTCATCATGTCAGACGCACTCCCCACATGTTGAAGAGCAGACCTGTGGTGGGAGCTCCCTTCATTTCTTCTGGAACTGTTTGACTTGTGGTGCGAGCTCCCTTCATTTCTTTTCGAGCTGTTTGACCTGTGGTGAGAGCTCCCTTCATTTCTTCTGGAACTGTTTGACCTTTGGTGGGAGCTCCCTTCATTTCCTCTGGAACTGCTTCTTGAAATCATGCATACTGCATTAGCTGAGAAACTGCAGCGGAGGTGTACTTGATGTGTTCTCACCTCAGTTGAGCGACTGGCTTTCACATTGATCATCAAAATCACCTCCTTTATTCTTGTGTCCTCAGACCATTTTCTTGGTGGAATACCATCTGCAGTATCTTCTGTATTATGGAAATCTTCTTGACGTACCAAGATCTCAACATCTTGATCAGATTTGATCATGCCAGCAGCAGGTGTGACCTGAATCAGACAAACTTATAAGCAGGCACTGCTTGCAGAAGAGGTTTACTTTTAGCCCAGAGTAGTATAAAACACTATTTTTCTATTTTAGTATAGAAAGTAAAGTATATGAGCTCAGGTTCCTGGATTAAGTATGCTTTTTCCGTTGTTTACAACATGTTATAAAATGTATTATGTCTGGAGTTTCGCCTTTATCCATTTTATGATGACACTCTATAATTATGATGTAAGAAGCCAAGAACTGAAAAAAATAAGGGACAAACAATCCTTGAAGCTTGAATCTATTTTTAGGCTCTTTTCATGACCGGTGAAGTTTCGGATGGATAAGTAAATTCACCAAAATATATTTTTCTTGGGACTCGAGAAGAGTGATTGTTCAATAAGTCATGGCCTTGGAAATTACCTCAAGCCAACGGGGAAATCCAAAAGAACCTTTGGGACGATTATCTGATTTTTGCTTGTCCTCGTTGATAGCTGATTGACCTTGGCAAGTTATTTGGAAGAAAGCATTATCTTGTCTGCTTCTGTTGGTAATTATTAAGCTGAATGCTTCTTGATTCTGAAGAAATATCTGGCTGGTGCTGACAGCTACTTCAGGTAAATAACGCAGTTCTGCCAATAAAGACCTGATTTTATCATTATACCGGAAAATTTTCCCAAACTCTTGTCTCCTTAGTGATCTATCAAGATGGGCAACTTCGATGTTAAATTTGCATCTTACGGGTTTATGATCACTTTCGTTCACTTCCATGCAAGCATCATACCTATCACATAAGAGAAATTAGTTTCTACATGAAGCAAGAAAGAGCCTACTGAGCCATGAGAAAACCTACTGTAAAACGGAGGCAACTACAGGGCACCCTAAACTGCACTCCATAGAAGGAGCTGCCCGGCTATCTCGATATAGCACTCGGTCACACCAAGCTGGAATTCGTTTCTTCTCCCCAGAATCATATCCTAAGGTGGAAAGAGAAAACAGCTTTCAGTCCTTTTTGACATTTCATGCAATAAGAAATACAATCCAAAGGCAATCTCGAACTGGTTCTTGGACATATCTTTGTCATTAGAACACACCAACAAAAACAGTTTAACTAGTACTTAACAAAGTGTAAGAAAGTAAGATGTTGAGTCACATGTTAATCATTACAAATATATCTCACCTCCTAATCCTGGTTTCCCCTTTTCAAATTTGTAAGTTGGAGGAAATTTGATGATTGCTTCACGCATCCCTTGGAAGACTTTGCCATCTTTCATTTCTGCTCTTAATTGATCTTTCTCTCTAAGCCATTCAAAGCATCTTTGCGAGACAAAGTCCCTTGCTTCGTCATAAGATATTCCAAAAAGACGATAATTAAGATCACCACAGAAAATCACCATATCAGCTTCAGCAAGGTCAGGCTTTCCCTCATCAGGACTAATTGCTGCAGCCTTTTATAGAGGATGTTAAGCGTTAGTTCAAATGTATAGGTAGTATGAAACTGATGAACACAAATACTGCATCATACATCTGTACCACGAAGCATTTGAGCAGCAGATGAAACACCAGCTGCAAGAGAGAGGATCCATGGCAGACCAGAAGAGTAAAGCAGCCACAGTAAATATGTGGAGAAGACAAGAGAGCAAGTCAAAAATAGGTATCGCAGCATACCAGCAGCATTGTCCAGAAGGTTAGAAGATCGAGTGAAAGCCATTGTTCTATATATATGGTCAAAATCAGCATTGCGGCGGTTGACTGCTTCTAAATGTGCTGCAAAGTGACAGTTCACAAAGCACATAATCCGATCAAGTACTCTTAACCGCAGACCAACTCCACCCTGCATTATAATTGTATAACCATAAAAACATTGTGCCAGCCAGTTCATTTCCGTTTTCAAGGATGGAAAGACAATAACTTAGACTAGAAGACGAAGCCCTTAATTTTCTTGAGTAGTGTCTCAATCATCTTCGTTACCTCACCTTGAATGACTACCTAGAATTTTGTCCAATTTGACTACTTAAATAGTTTGATGAATTGTAATCTGGAAAAGATCAATGATTTGCTATACCTCTTAACATGAAGAGATACTTACCTTATTACCAATCGCACGTCCTAAACCACATGCAACTGCCGCAACGTCAAGGTCCCCCACATGTGCTCTAAGAGTTTTTCTCACCCTAAGTTATTACCAATCAATAAATCAATTGCACCTCAATCCCAAAATAGTTGCGGTAAGTTAAAGGGTTAATATTTTAGTAGTATGAATAGGCAGGAGTCAATGGAAGAAATACTTCAGCCAATTCAGTCCGAAATACGAAGTTTTACGAAGAATGGGGTTTTTGAGGCACAGCTTTCATTTCTGCTTGAAGAATGGAGAATAGCCCATTAAAATAACCATTATAAGTTCTTACCAGATAGCAATAAGCAAGCCAGCTAGTTGCCTTGATCCTACCCTTTCGAAAGTTGATTCTTCGTCCAAAGTTTTTCCTATTGCATCCTGCCACCATTGCCCACTAGAAGTTCCTTCTAGTCCTACCTACAGTTGACATTGCAATCAGGATAATGCTATGCACATTAGGCAAGATCAGGAAAGTATAAGGTTTCACTATCCACATGGTTGCCAATATGAATATCCTCAATTATCAGGAATATCAAATACAAAATTGAATTAATGATAGACTTGGAACTATTAAAAGAGACGCTAAAGAGATCGAATCTTGCTAACTAAATTGAGCATTTAAAGCCATCCAGTACATCACCAAGGCTTATAGCCTAGTGGTAAGTGGGAGTCTCCCACACAATAGGTGTGGGTCTGACTCCCACTACCCCGCCCTTCCTGCCCTTCCCTGACCCCCTATGTAGTAAAAACAACTAAAAAAGAAGAAAAGCCAATGGGTATCAACTTTTCTGTGCTCAATGATTGCTTCTTGAAATGCAAAAGTTCCTTTAGCGGATCTAAGATTCTACCTACAGGATACATAGAATGGTAGACTATGTCCGCAAATCTCTTAATCATGCTCAGGTATTTGATAACCAATTAGAGACAGAATAGACACTGTATCTTGTCAAATCTTTTAGCTAATGGATTCTTGACTTTTTGGACCTGAATAATAGATAGCTCAAGTATTTTAATTACTTTTTGTTTTCTACTGAATGCCAAAATTACCAGTTGAAGATGGTGTTTCAATTAGATCAGCTAGGATCCCTATAAGATGTGTTAGCATGTCTCTGTTAGTAAGCGGAGAAGAAGTCAAAGGCGAATATCTCTTTGCTCTCTCTTCAGTCAATGCTTTGGCCTTTGTCTCCTTTTCCCTTTTAATTAGTTTTTGGGACATTGGTGGAGGGAATGAGATGTTGGTTCCCTATATGGATTTGGATAACCCCTCACCTCATGAGCTAGTTTTAGGTTGAGTTACGCCCAAGGTACATTCTTTGCATGATATTAGACCTAGCCTCATCTCAACTCTCTAGTTACCCAATGTTGGATTCCCATGTTATATTTGCCACGCTCCAAATGTCTCACCCTGGGCATGCAGGGGCTAGAATGTCCTACATTGGGTGAGGGAATGAATTATTGTTTTCTTATATTATCTTGGACAATCCTCACCTCATGACCTAGCTTTTGAGGTTGAGTTAGACGCACGGTCCATTTTCTTTACAAGATGTAAAGGGTGTGCTTTGATAGCTTACCGTTTCTTTTGCAGCAGACATTGCAAGAAAACCTGCTCCCATTTCTACTTCTTGCAAACCAATTACTACAATCCCAACATCCAAAACTGCAGAACCCAGCCAAGTTGCGAGTGCTTCCTGTGATGCTTTTCCTTCACCAACGTTCCACGTACCAACCAAAATCCTAAAATTATCTTGTCTGGTGTATAAATATTTTTTCTCAGCTCTTTCTGATAGTAATATGTTATCAATAGGCCCTGGAGTGGCGAGGGCCCATCCACGTATACCTCCATGATTAGCTAAGCTAAAAATATAGTCATCCCCGACTGCCATTTTTATTACAGGCTCGTTGTGAGCAACCCAACCAGCTAGCAAGTTCCCTTCAAGGTCGAGGACCTGTACCATACCACTTACATAGCCAACCCATATTCGAGAACCATGAGCACATAAGCAAAGAACAGCACAAGGATGATGATGGAAATCTTGCAAACGATTGCCATTTCCATCCCACTGCACAAGTAAGCCATTTGAACATCCACTCCAAATCATCCCATCAGATGCAAGCACAAGGGCCTCTATTTTCCTATTATCTTCTGCAAATGCCCCTGCCCCCTTTGTTGCAACTCGACGTACAGCACCTGCAGCTCCCATTATAGCATTGCGTGAACGCTGGAAAAAGTTACTTCCTTGTGACTTTTCTTTTTTAGATTTGGAGACAAGCTTGACATTCCTCTCATCTTCCACTGCTTGGTCTGGCATCGATGACATATCAACCCCATTCTCAATCTGACCGTCTATATTATACACTTTCAGGAGTTCCCTAGTCCGTGCATCCCTGCAGTTGTCCAACTATCAGGGTAATTAGTGGCTAAACAATTAATCAATAAAGAAAGCTTTACCTCTTCCCTTATGAATTAACATTAAACAAATACATACATCATGTTCATCTGGAAGCAATGTAGAGGAACATACCATAACGAGAAGGATAGAGATCCAGCTGCCCAGATTTTTCCTCTTACATGATCAGAGAGCAAACACTTCACGTCAGAAGACGAGATATTACATACACCATTAACTGTAACTTGGCTTCTAAGGTCAACGAATGACCTTTCTACGAGTAAAGCAGCCATGTGTGTTTCTTCTGGTGATAGAGAGAGAGATTTGTTTACTGCTTCACGTGGCCAAATCTTTATGATACCACCTTCAAACCCAGACCATATATCACCTGGACCAAGAAGTGAGCAGTCATGATATATTGTTCTGCAAGAAGCGAGTAGTTATGATATATTGTTCTTGGAATACTATCAGAAGCAAAAGATTATTTCAGCACAATTAAAGCTAAGATAAGGTCAGTGAAGTAGACCAGTAAGACAAGATAACAATAGAATTTTTTTTTTTTTTTTTTGAGAATGATAACAATAGAAGTTGAATAGGCTGATCAAAATGATAAACATTGACTAGGATCATAGGTTAATTTAATATATGAATTGAAAACGTGAACAAGGAAAAACTAGACATTACCATAAGAAGATATCACCATTGAAAGAACGGGACCACGATGAGCCTGCCAGGAGAGGCCTTCCTTGAAAGGGGAGTCATCAGAACTAGGCTGGTCTATTCTCCAAGACCTAATCTTGCCATCCTTATGCCCACTCCAGATCAACTCATTCCCAGAATCAACCATCAAACATAATGTGGGTGATATATCAACTGACTCATAAAATGGTGCTGCATCCTCATCCCCTCTCCTTGCACGACCTCCAGCTCCCATTCCAGGCTCATACTGATCTGAAAAATTCCACACTCTTACCCCAGATTCTTGTCCTGCCCAGAGTTGTGTCTCTGTACAGGCAATGGTCCTCAAAAATTTCCCAACCTGTATTGTTATTAAAATTTTGAAAAGAGAAAAGGAAAAAGGATAAAAAGGAAAAAAAGTACAGAAGTGCATGCATTACTCATCTAAAACTACCCATCCATTTTAAATATTTTTAACTGATTCCTGACTTCCTCTTTTTTTTTTTGGACAACGCACATTCAAAACTGTGTTTCCAACATGTACACTTGTTTCTACCAACAAACACAGTACACTGGATGTGTTTGGTATCATGTTTCTTGAATAATTCAGGTTCTAGTATTTGTAAACTGTTTTCTCTAAAGAAAATATTTTCACCAAAAGACACAATTATTTCGTCACTCATGAGTGGATGTCATTTTCCTTTTACAGATATTTCAAACTCTTATCCCATATCACTGTTTTAACCAACATGTGTGTCTTAGTTGTTAACCTTAATGCTCAAAAATAATAACAGAGCACCATCATCATACCCTGCCCTCCGTCTAATGCCCAGGGGGAACTAGGTCAAGGAAAGGGTAAAAGTGATTTTTTCTAGTGGTTAGAATGAAGTTGCAAAGGGGTCCGAAAATTGCTTTAGGCACAGGTTCAAATCTCAGGTCTGACGTTCTAATTTTTTTTAAATCCCCTTACATAAATTTCTGACTCCGCCATTGTCTAATAGGTGTGCTATATGTGAGATAGGTTAATGAACAACCAAATAATTCCCCAAGGTAAAACATCTTCCACTGGATTTCCTCCATAAAAATATTGAGCATGATGACACATTTTATATTTGGAAACAGTTTAACTAATAAACTTTCTATTCTATCCTAAATGATATATTGAGCTATACAATTTTTGTTACTCTTGTTTTAGACCATAAGTTTCAAAATTCTTTCATAATTAAACTATATATTCAGTCAAACACCATCACAGAAAATGGGACAGAGGGAGTACGAATTTTGTTCACCTGGGTTTCTTTGAGGGGGTGTGGCCTGAGCTCAAGGTAAGAAGGACGTGCAGGATGAAGAGGGGCACGAACTGGGGCTTTAAAAATTCCAAGTCCCCCACCAATTCCTTCAAACTCCGGCAATGGCAATTCATGATTCTTATCATCTGAACCATCCGCCGCCAGCCCAATACCTTCAATCTTTTGATTAATCAAATCAGAGGAGCCTTTAATATCATTTGATAAATAATCCTTTTGCGGCAAACCATAATTATGATTGCGATTAATGATGCGATCATCGAGGCTGCGATTATTGCGGAGCTGGTGCTGGTGGGACCCACGCTGGTGGTGCGTCCCCGTATATGTTCTCAGCTGGTGGGTTTTGGATTGAACATTTTGTCGAACAGGTTGTGTTCTACTCGGATTCTGATCCCATGCATGCACGTCATCGTCTTTGCTTTCGTCCATCTAGTAGGAGTACCAAATTTTAATTCCAAGTCAGAGTCATTTGTCTAATGAAAATAATTTCATTTCAAAAACATGCAAAACGATTTGAATTCATCAACTCCACAGACTTTCCTATTTCAGAAGATTACTTTTTTTTAAAGAAAGACAGAGGAAACTGGGAAAAGCTTCATTTTGTACGTAGGAAAAGGGAGAGAAATGATCAGTGGTGAAACCAGGGAAGAAGGAAAGCATAAAGAGAAGAATGAGTCAAAAAAGATGGAATCAAAATTGGGTTATGTTTGTAGAATAGATCAGAGTGAAGCAGAGGGAGTGGACATCCATGGAAAGAGGAGCAAAGTTCGGGAGAATTGAGGATAATGCGAGTTTCACTTGCACAACAGCTAAATTTTTTTTTCTTTTTTTGTTTCCCACCCAGTGTCCGGTACCCCGTTGGAGCCATCCGGATTCCGGGGCCTTCATTCGTGGAGAAGCGCTCCCTGCCCACATCTTGACCTCTGGAATCGAAGAACAGTCTCATCCACTACACGACATACTCTAATTTTATTTAATAGCAAATGGTAAAATTGGTATCTATCAATTTCATACAAAAAAAAGAAAGTTTAAATTGTTCTCCCCTTTATTTTATTTTCAGAATTATAAATTTCACATTTTAAAAGGCTTATTTGTAAATATATCTTTTAACTGACTTGATAATGTAAAATATTTCTTACACTAATTGTGTGTATAACTTAACCTCCAAAAATTATTAAAGCTTAGGAATAAATAATACTTAGTAACTACACAAAAGCTCTATTTGGTAATTGGTAAATAACAATACTCCTTTAGGTTTTCAACGTTTTATATGTTGTTTGTATTAGGGCTGAATTTCTAACCTATTAGAATTATCTTTCTCGAAGGAAGGGAAAAAGACTCCTAAAAAGAATAAATCTCCTTCATATATTTTATTCTTTACTTAGTGAAAAGTTTTATACTTCTATAAATTGACGTTTTATTCTCGCAACAAAAACAACAACCTCTACACGGTATAGTCTTTACGAGAATCATATCTAGGGGATATTATTCTCTCAAACCTTTTATTTTCTCCTTTTATATTAGTAATAGATCATATACAGGTCGATTGACCAAATCATAACAAATTGTTATGCCTAGTTCAATATATTTTTATTTTCATTCACCAAGTTTTTCATTGTTAGCTTTCGCATGTACGTATACTTTGAATAGTTATTTAAACATATGTTCGAGTAATAAAATAAAAAGAAATACAATACTTGTTTCTAAAATGATGAATGTGATACTCGGTAAATACAGTACAATGAGGAATGTCAAAATTATTATAACTTCTTTGTAAAGATTAAGAGGACTATATATTGTAGATAAAGAATATTACATTTATATTTAATATGAGTGGGAGATAGGTGTTATGAATAGACTGATTGGAGACACAACTAATAAACCAAGGGTGTGTATATATTCATTGGTCAGAATTTCGTCGTTCTTCTCGTATTAAAATATTATGCTAGATAATTTTAATCATCATAATTTCCTCTTCTTTCGTTAGTCATTGCGAGAAACCTTACAGTACTAAATTTAAATCCAAGAATCTTCCATCTTGCTATGTTCTAACTCTAAAATCCCTGTAGAAGTAATAGATACAAAGTCATGCACTTATGCCCAATTCTAATAATCTATTATCAAAATAAAACAAAAACTTTAATGTATCTGATGATCAAGATCCTAGTATTCATTATCAATAGTGTACTCCTCATACTTCATAGCATATAAGCATCCACTAAATAAGTAACGAAGGTAAAACTACGTAACAATAATCAAGCAAGCTAAATTGATAAATAAAAATAATGTTACCATCTTTTCAAACTTTTAATCAATTTGATATATCGGGGTTTTAAGTATATTAATGCTTAAAAGAGGGTGAACAGGAAATGAAATATTTGAGTTTTATTTGAGATTCCCTCCTTGACGAAGGGACATTGTTCCATATTGGAAGAGCAAGAGGTTTTTAATGGGTATATAAGCAATTGCTCTTCTTCTATCTCTTAAAGAGTTGAGAAGAAGGCAAGCCTCGCGCCGTCGTCGCTCGGCTCGGCTTCGGCAATGTTATTAAATATCCGTTTAATAACAGAATATTAATATTAAATCCAATTCCGTTATTAGTTTTCCGTTTTTCAGTTTTGTAACTGAAAATTAACCACCCTCTTCAATTCTCCTGGTTTATTATTGAGTAAATAGCCATTTATGCTATGGCCATTTTGCATAAACAGCCATCCTGAAGAGTTGCACCTCTTCAGATTTCAGCCCAACATTGGCTATAAATGCAAGTCCATTCTCTCAGATTTTCCATACGAATTTCTGAGTTCTCCTCCTTTCTTCTGCTTATTTTTAACTTCAAAGAAAGAAACAGTAAGTGTGATTTGCTACCGAACTTTGTATTCGCTGAAACACTTGGGTTTGAAGTACCACTACACTAGTGTGTAATTCGTTCTATCCTGGGAGAAAATAATCCATAACCTTGGGTACTAGGAGAGGATTAAATTCCTTAAGGAAACACTGTGAATTCAGTGGGCTCAGATTAACTTTTGTTTCGTTTACATTTCTGTTTGTATATTATTTTATTTTTTTCAGAATTATTTTACAAATGCAGTATTCTAACAATATATTTATTTAGCATTTTGTATCATTATATTATTAGTCTTATATTTTATTTTGAAATATTATGTTATTAGTCTTATATGAAAATATAAAATTTGTTAGTCTATAACTCTATTTCATGTTAAGATATAGATATTCCAAGTTGTCATAATAATATCTAGCAATATATTAAAAGAATTTTTACATTTNTCCATTCTACAAAATTGGTTTCAAATAATGCAACAAGCTGTGGGATGCTATTTTAGTCTTTTGCTGATTATTATCACGAATTGTTTGAACGAACAACCGTTAGATGTTCTGGGCAGGCTTTTGTACTGTTTGATTTTGGCGTATTTCATCTCCATATAGTGTCTTGGTCTATTCGTTTTTGCTATTGAATTTTAACTTCAGTATTTGTTGCCAATTACTCGTATCTATTTTGACTCATAAATACAGGTAATCAATCTTAAGAGTCTTGTGGTGTTACGTTATTTATCTTTTCAATTGTGTGTTTTTTGCCTTCTGTTTTGGGGACTAAATCAAGCTTGAGTAGTCTTTTGCAGTCTACAAGTGTTAATATTGACCTATAAATGTATAATTGAAAAAAGTATTTGAAGTTAAGATCAATGAGCAATCCTAATTTTAGTGATGTAAATAAAAAAGAGCAACAATTCCACTATTGATAACCATTAAAAAGCTTTAAAGCTTTGAATTCGAATTTGAGTTTTTAAAAATTATTATTTGTTGGGATTGGGTGTTGTTGCAAACAATTGGAAATATGATTTGGAGTTTATATCTCAATTTTGAGGGTGTTTTGGTGAATATTAGACTTGGTTTTTGTTGAATTTCATATTGAAATTCAAATAAGAAGAAGAAGAAAACGTAATATGCACTATATTTACGAAATTGTAGAAAAATTATAGAAATAATGTAAGAAAATTGTAGATAAGTGTAGATAAAATGTGTAATATATAATTAGTTGTATGAAATTTATTTTTACAATATATAAATCAGTTCAAAATATACAAAAGACATACTATATAAATTTTATATAAAATTTGTATTTAAGTTGTATGTTATTGTAGTTATATTTAACTTGATAGAAATAATGTGTGAAAGTTGTAGATAAGTTGTATAATATATAATTAGTTGTATGAAATTTATTTTTACTATGTAAAAATCAGGTGCAAAATATACAAAAGACATATTGTATAAAATTTGTATTTAAATTGTATGTTTTTGTAGTTGTATTTAATTGGGTAGAAATAATATGTGAAAGTTGTAGATAAATTGTAGATAAGTTGTAAATAAATTGTAGATAAATTGTAGATAAATTGTATAATATATATTTAGTTGTATGAAATTTATTTTTACTATGTATAAATCAGATATAAAATATACAAAAGATAATATACAAACTGTATAATATATAATAGTTATATGGGATTTATTTTTAGTATGTATAAATCAGATAGATAAGTCTTACCAATTCTGAGTTCATATTGACATATTCGGGTGCTGTTCTAGAAGGCTTATACATACATATATATATTAAAAATTGATAAAAATTATAAGAATTTTTCCACTACTCATGATACATCCTCGAGGCTGGAAAAAAAATACTTTCTTCCTCTAGTAGATTTTTAGGCAGAGAAAGAAATCGTCTTTCATCACTGGTGTATAAACACTGCAATTTTAATGGGTTAGTTTAAGAATAGGTATCTATGAGATGTCTTTCACATGTCCCGAGGGAAGCGCACTGTCATGTTGAGATCGCAATTCAAAAATTCCTCAACGAATGAAAAAAAACACATTGCAAAACAACAGAAAAGGTAATAAGATAATAGACAATAAAGAAAGGATCAAGGCACATGATGCATTCTTTAAAGAACCCACACAGAAAAAAAAGTTTAATCACGGGGAGGACGACAAAGAGGTGAAAGAGCAAAATTGCAAGTTTCGAAACTTGGGCTATATACACATATCTTACAATTGAAACTTGAGGTGAACAATCCCAAAAGTAGCTTAATTAATATGCTTAAACAGTGAAACAAACTTCATATATGAAAAATTAGGCAAAATAAATAGTACAATGCATAGGAGATTTTAAAAAATCTAAAGATGATTTGTGAGAAAACGTATGAGTGGAAATATAAGGAAAGAGAAGAGGAGAAAAAAAAAAGGAAAAGGGTATAACTACATCCCTTGATTGAAGGTACAAATAAGGAATTGAGAGCCTTTTAAGGTAGATTATATATATTTTGTAAACAAAATTTATTTATGTCGGGTAATTAACTAAACATGGACATTAAGAGTAATAAAGTTTCAAATAGTTTATAAGAATGAAAAAATCCATATATTAAACTAAAGCCCTAAAGTAACTCACATTCAAAAAAAAATTATATTTTAATTTTACAACATTACCTATAAATTTAAAAACTTCATCTTTCAATTCAAATTCGTTTAGATTATATGCTAGTTCATTCCTTTGCCACTTTTTAACCGGGTCATGTTTGATCGAACATAAGAAATGAGCTTGGTTAAATATGTTCAATGAGTTAAATAGGTTTATTATTAAAAAAATAGCAAAGGGCTTTGATGACATGGCATGCCAAGAAGGAGAGAAGAAGGCTATTGAGTTATTTAGCATATTTTGAGGAAAATAGTGATAATTGAGTGATTTAGCTATAACAAAAATTGAGAAAATGTCTCCTTTTAATTGGCGATTATCAAAAAAATCAAAGAATGTTACAAAATCGGGATTATTAACAATACCTTTTTTAGAGAATGTTAATAAATTTCAAAATTCTCGCGGAATTCGTTGATAATTAGAATAGATTCGTAGACCAGGTCGACCCGTGGGTGGTGTAGCTACCGAGATCAATGTAGTCAATTATGTCTCTCCTANGATTCTTCTGTCTATCAATAACCGCATGCATTGCACGGTGGATGTGAAGAAGTAGACCATTATCTCGGCAATAATGAGCCAAGCTAGTATTTGCGGTGAATCCCCCCGTTAAGTAGTCATGCATTACGATCGGAACGCCCAATTCTCTAGCAAATACAGCTCTTTTGATCATTTCTTCGCATGATTTCACTTGACTGTCTACGGTTCCATTGCATAAATTAATACTTTCTACTCGAGCTCCATCAATATTTGATTCTATCTATAAATCGATTTTCTTCCCTATGAGTTATAGTCTCAATAAGAATGCTAGTTCTTACTGTTCATAGCTTTTGGCATAGCGGGCCCCAGTGGGAGGCTCGCACGACGGGCTATTAGCTCAGTGGTGCTAAATCAATTACAAAATATTTTTCTAAAATGCCCAATATCTGTACCCCTCTAATTTTTTTGTTTTCTTTATTTGATTTGCGTTGGCGACTTACCCATTCAGTGACTTTGGCACTGGATTATCCTAAAAAAACAAAAAATGATTTTTCTAGGCAATTCCATAAACTTGGGTGAGCATGGAAAAATTCGTGTATTTATCTCAATCACATGTATATAGAGGCCTTTAGGCTTGATATCTCACAATTGTATCTATTCGTATAAGTTTTATAAAATTCTTACAAACTTAATTTTAGTTTTATATCTTTTTTATAAGATATTTTCATTTTTATACATAAGAGATCAGAAAATAACACATAAGAAATCTGAAAAGTTATTTTTTATTCAACTCATAAGTAGCCATAAAAGATTATTTTTTCTTTGTAACAATTGTCTTTTCATTTACTTTCATGTTCATGAACTTTTTAATTAAAAAATAATAATTTTAAAAGTGTAGAAAGGAGGACTTGCATTAGATAATGCATAAAGAGCAAATCTTAACCTAAAAGTAATAAAAAAAATTATTTTCACTCACCAAGATAAAATTGTTTATGTCACCTCAAACAAAATACACTTGAAAAATCACTAATAATTCTCTCCTTCCTCAGTACCTTCAGTCGCTTCGGCTACAGGATCGATTGGTATCTCGCAACTATTAAAAAAAAGATAATCGCTATAAGTGAAAAAACGATAATCTCTATAAGTGAAATCACTGATACCTATGCAGAGAAGAAAAAAACTGACCTATTGAGGGTGTGTTTGGTATGAGTGAAAATATTTTTCGGAAAATATTTTTTAATTTTTTTATATTTGGTTGGTTTAATGTTTTAGAAAATATTTTCTTTATCAGGAGAAGGGAAAATATTTTTCAAAACTTCTTCTCAACCTTCCCCACCTTCACCAACCCACCCCACCCCCTCTCTCCAAAAAGACTTTTTTTTTCAAGTTTTAGTTTTTATTCCGTCACCACCCACCCTACTCCCCCCCTCCCCCAATTTTTTTTTTTTTTTTTTTTTTTTTTTTTTT
>ML380789.1:52822-76575 GCA_005239525.1 Nicotiana knightiana | reverse complement strand
CCCCCTTCCCACTCCGCACAAAAAAAGGTTTTTTTTTTCCTTTTTTCTTTTGTAATTTCAAATTTCTATTTTTTTTCTTTTTCTGCACACCTACCTCCCTCCCCCCACCCCCCAAAGTTTTTTATATAATTTTCAGTTTTAGTTTTTTCATATTTTGGTTTACAAGTTCGAAGTTTTATAAGTTCCAAAGTTATGAGTTCGGAGGTTTATGTATTTGGAAGTGTAACGACCCGGCCGACCGTTTTGAGAATTCAAGTCTCGTTCGATGGCATAAGGTCTTGAGCAGTTTCGTATGGTGATTTTGGACTTAGGCGTGTGTCCGGATTTGGATTTGGAGGCTCGTGGAGTAATTTGAAGCATTTCGGCGAAAGTTGGAAAAGTTGAAGTTTGGAAGGTTGGGAGGTTTGACCAAGAGTTAACTTTGACAATATCTGGGTCGGAATGTGATTCTGAGAGTTGGAACAACTCCGTTATGTTATTTGGGACTTACGTGCAAAATTTGACGTCATTTCAGGTTGGTTTGATATGTTTCGATACGAGTTTTAGAAGTTGGAAGATTGGAAAGTTCATAAGTTCGATTCATGGTGCGAATCGTAGTTTCGTCGTTGTTTGATGTGATTTGAGGCCTCGAACAGGTCCGTGTTAGGTTATTGAACTTGTTGGTATGCTCGGACGGGATCCCCAGGCGTGTTTCATATGTTTTTCATGGTTTTGAACAGGTTTGGTTCTAGTGTCTCGCATCTGCGACAATTTGGAGCGGAGGTGCGGCTCCGCTTCTGCATAATCCTGGTCGCTTCTACGGTCATGATGGACTGGGAGCTCGCTCGCTTCTGCGAAGGCCGGCACGCAGGTGCGAAGGCCACTTTTGCGGTCCAGCGAACGCACCCGCGTAGAAGCTCGCTTCTGCGTCCCCATTTGCGCTTCTGCGGTGCCGCTGGTGCGACTGTAATTCCGCAGATACGGATCTAGGCTTGGGTATCAGAGTTCGCAGATTCTAACTCTTTCTCGCAAATGCGGTTGCGCAAATGCACTTCCTTGTCCGCAAATGCGGAAATCCTGGGCAGAATCATTTTGGTCGAGGGCTTGGCCATTTTCTTCATATTTTGAGTTTTAGACCTCGGTTTCGGGAGCTTCCTGGTGTGTTTTTCAAGAAAATCGATTGTGTAAGTGTTCTTCACCGAAAATTTATTATATTCCATGATTTTATCTTCATTTTTATCATTTAATTCGTATTATGAGTCGAGGAAAAATGTGGTTTTTGAAGAATGTTTTCAAAATGAAAAATCATGATTTGAGGGATGAATTGGTATCGGAAATTGATAATTTTAATATGGTTGAACTCGTATTGGAATGGGTGTTTGGGTTTTATTGAAATTTATCGATTTCTGAGGTGCAGGCCCGGGGGTCGACTTTTGGAATCGATTTTTAGATTTTGATAAAGACTGAGTCTTTATGATCCGAAATAGTTTCTTATGAGTTTTATTTGCGCTTTGAAGTTATTTTGGTTAGATTTGAGCCGTCGGTAGGTCATTTCACCCGAGAAGTTTATTTTAGAGTATCCGATTGTCTTCTTTGAGATAAGTATCTTGCCTAACCTTGTGTGGGGGAATTACCCCGGGGAACTACCCCTTAGGATTTGGTTCTTCTATGCTAATTGTAGTCTGTGTATGCGAGGTGAAGAGTACGTGCTCAGACTTATTTGTGAAAATTGGCCTTTTAGGGGTCCTAGGTCCGGTATTCATTGAATATACAATTGTTCTTGTTATGATTACGTTCTTTAATTACTAGTTTCACCTCTACCTGCTTAATTAGAATCAATTGCTTCATGATCCACTCTTATTGTTTACTTGATTCATATGTGCCTTATTTGAAGTTGTAGTTATCCCTTTTGTAAATGTTCACCCTTAATTGAGGTTATGGTTATCTTCCCACTGCCTACCTTTATTTGAATCGGTTGTATTTCTTTCGTAATTGTCCAAACCTAAAAGAAGCTTTGATATCCTATGACTTAGTTGACCTGCCCTTATTTGGAACTATTGGATTCGTGTTAGTTTCTTGTTGTTGAAACGTACATTATGGGACCATTGTTACATATTATTTCTTCCATGTTGAGCTGTTTTTATTACGCCTAGTATTCTTTATTATGGTTATTCCTCGTGAATTAGTTCTACAGTTCTTGAGTTGATTTACTTGTCGTACTTTGTATTATTGTCATTTTTGATGTTGTACTTGTTGTGGTGATGCATGAGGTTTCTGTCGTGCGGTTGTTGTTATTGTGATGCACGAGATTTTTGCCGTGCGGTTGTTGTTATGGGGTTGCACGCGGTTTCTGCCGTACTGTTGTTACTATTGATATTTGCACATGCGAAGTGACAAGGCGGTGCGTAACCCATATGGGAACATTGTTATGCACGTGTGGCGAGACAAGGCAGACACTTACTTTACTATTGCACACCTGGCGAGACAAGGTGGGCTATGTCATGGATTGTTTTGTGATGACTTGTGACGGCCTGGAGGCATTCTTGTTGTTGATATTTGTGTAGTGGTATACTTACCTGTGTGAGATTTATCTTATGAAGTTGAGAGAAAATATTCTACGTGTTGTCCATTTCTTTTCCTATACTTACTAGCTGACATGAACTATGTTAGGACACTTGCACAAGCATCCACGTAGTTAAGCACTCTTATCAGTTAAGAGTTTTTCTTGATATTGTTGAGTATAGATGCACAACCTTGTTTACTTGCCTTTTACATGAGAATGTCTCTATTTGGCATATGAGTCGTCAGTGCGGTTATGAAGTGTAATGAGGGCACAAGGTGCCAAGTGTTAAGGTTCAGGTATTGAGACTCGTGAGTTGTGATTTACTTGAGGTTCGGTACCTCTTGGAGTTTATTGACTAAAACCTAGTGAGAAAGTGGTTGTTTTTTTGAGTTGCTACTTGTCTTTTCTTCATCTGTGTTTATCGGATTTAGGCTGTGTTTCCATTCATTCTTTTATGTTCATTATTGCGGTGTTCAGCTTTCGTGTAGCTTTTATGTAGATATCATACGATGTTGTTCCTATACTTATCCTTGTTCAAATTATTTAGTCTAGTAGGTGTCTTGACTGTTCCTCATCACTTCTCCACTGAGGTTAGTCTTGATACTTGTTGGGTACCGCCGTGGTGTATTCATACTACAATTCTGCATATTTTTGTGCAAATCTAGGTATTTCGAAGTCCGTTGATCATTAACTAGCTGTGCGGATTGCTGTTGTGGAGACTCAAGGTAAACCTACTACTGCGTTCGCAGGCTTCGAAGTCACCTTCTGATCTGTATTCACACTGTTTACTTCATTTTAAGCAGTTGTATTTAAAAAAATGTAGTAAAATTTTGTAGGGCTTATGACTTGTACTACCGGTTTTGAGATTTAAATACTTGTATAGAGGATTCTAAATTTGGAAATTTCAAATATTTATTTATTTTGTTATTGTTTTTCAGAAGTTGTTAGGCTTACCTAGTCTAAGACTAAGTTCCATCACGATACCCAACAGAGGAATTGGGTCGTGACAAGTTGGTATTAGAGCTTTAGGCTCATAGGTGCTACGAGTCATAAGCAAGTTTAGTAGAGTCTTGCTGATCGGTACAGAGACATCTGTACTTATCTTCGAGAGGCTACAAAACTATTAGGACAATGTCATTTCCTTCATTCCTATCGTGTGATTCATTGATCTCGAAGTTTGAACTTCTAGCATTCCATTCTCTCACAGATGGTGAGGACACGAACTGCAGTTCCTGATGACATTACCCCCAGAGCAGATGTCGCTAGGGGCAGTGGTAGAGGCCGACGAGGAGCACGTGCCCCATCTAGGGCACCTACGAGAACAACAGTTGAGGAGCCGCCAGTAGTTCCAGTTAGGGGACAAGTACCGGAGGCGCCTGCTGTTACCCCCGGACTTCAAGAGACCTTAGCACAGTTCTTGAGTATGTTTGGTATATTGGCTCCGGCGGGATTGATTCTGGTTGCACCAGCTACTTCACAGATCGGGAGAGAAGCTCAAACTCCCGTGGCCCACACTCCAGAGAAGCGGGTTCATGTTTGTCAGGTTTTAGGTGTCATGGCGACACAACCTGTGGTCCCAGTTCATCCCGTCTTAGTCCCAGGGAGGCGAATAGGCCTTTTAGGCTAGAGAGATCTATGTGTCCTTATTTTGGAGGCAGGTTACGACATGGTAGAGGTTTTGTGGGTCAACCAGTTCAGTTTGAACTTCCGGCTTCGCATAGTATTTCAGGTGCTCATGGGTCTCAGAGTACTCGTACTGTACAGTTTCCACAACCACGTCAGTAGAGAGGTTGCTTTGAGTGTGGAGATAGCATCCACATGGTGAGAGATTATCCCAGACTCCGGACATGTGTGTCACAGCGGAGTATTCAGTCGAGTAGAAGGCACCCAAGAGGGGGAGGCCGACACGTTGAGGTGTTTCATATAGTAGGCTGGAAGCCATTGCGCCATATGATGTCATACATGTATGCTTTTAATTTTTTTTACAGAGGGGCACCATTCGTATTTCATTTCGGTTCTGCTTATCGGGACAAGTTCCCTTATTTGCTGCTTCACTTATGGGTGAGTTTCATGATTTGCACTCTGTTTATGGGTTTGCCCTGTTGGGAGATTCTACGGGTGGTAGCCCGTTTCTATCATTTGTTTTTATTCATTATTGAGAGTGGTGAGACTAGAAGTGAGTCCCTGTTATTCATTATGGTAGGTTTTGATGTGATTCCTGAGTATTTTTGGTTACGATTTGTGATTTGGTACTCTACCGGGGTGAGAGTTCAGTAAGTGTTGTGATTTTATTGGCAGAATTGAGTGGAAGATTTCAATTGATATGATGTATATTCGACCTGTCATTTAGAGTTGAGGGTGAGACCCTCGTGATTTCATGTGATTTGATGTGTTTGAGCCGGGCTCCGTGCCGCGGTGGAGAGTTATACCAGGATGAGATCCTTATGATTGTTCATGTACTTTTATTTCCTATTTAAATTGATTCGTAGTATGGTACTAATAGAAGTTGTGCCTGTCGAGCTTGTTTGATATTTCTCTTATGTATTTCTCTTTACATATTCAGTCATTTTTCGTTCTGTTCTTCTTGAGTTTTAGCTTGCGGGGTGTGTGCCTGGTGGTGTTAGTTGTGACTTGTTTATTCTGGTGTATATTTATGAGGTCTTCATGGTTCTTGCATCATCATCAGTGTTGTTAAGGTTTGAAATGGTTGCTAACGGATATGGGGCTAATTTTCGGTGCTGGTTTTGATTACGGGCAACTATTGTGATCAACAATGTTATTATAGGCCTATGTGTGGTGTGTCACGTTGGGTTCGTACCTTGTGGGTGTAGGCATGTGTGGGTATGGATTTAGGATCGGGCCTTTGGAGATGAATGGAAGGTGAGAGTTTAGACTCTAAGTCTTATCGGTGTTAGTAGAAAGGATAAATTTCGGTTGAGATGGTGTTGTCAGGCTTATGTGGATTGGGGCGACGTGGGACGAATTGGTGTCGGAAATTGATAATATTAGCATGGTTGGACTCGTATTAGAATGGGCGTTCTTTATCGATTTCTGAGGTGCGGGCCTGGGGGTCGACTTTTGGGATCGATTTTAGATTTTGATAAAGATTGAGTCTTTATGATCTGGAACAATTTCTTATGAGTTTTATTTGTGCTTTGAAGTTATTTTGGTTAGATTTGAGCCGTTCGGAGGTCATTTCACCCGAGAAGTCCATTTTAGAGTATTGGCTTGTATTCTTTGAGGTAAGTATCTGGCCTAACCCTGTGTGGAGGAACTACCCCTTAGGATTTGAGTCTTCTATGCTAATTGTAGTCCATGTACGCGAGGTGACGAGTACGCGCTCGGACTTATTTTTGGAAATTGGTCCTTTAGGGTTCCTAGGTCCTGGTATTCATTGAATATACAATTGTTCTTGTTATTATTGCGTTCCTTAATTACTAGTTTCACCTCTACCTACTTAATTAGAATCAATTGCTTCATGATACACTCTTATTATTTACTTGATTCATATGTGCCTTATTTGAAACTGTTATCTCTTCCATTGCCATCTTATCATTTCCCTAGTTGTTTATATTTATTTGAAGTTGTAGTTATACCTTTTGTAAATGTTCACCCTTAATTGAGGTCATGGTTATCTTCCCGCTGCCTACCTTTATTTGAATCGGTTGTATCTCTTTCGTAATTGTCCAAACCTAAAAGAAGCTTTGATAGCCTATGCCTTAGTTGGCCTGCGGAACTATTAGATTCGTGTTAGTTTCTTGTTGTTCAACCATACATTGTGGGACCATTGTTACATATTATTTCTTCCATGTTGAGCTATTCTTATACGCCTAGTATTCTTTATTATGGTTATTCCTTGTGAATTAGTTCTACCGTTCTTGTGATCGAAAGTTCTTGAGTTGATTTACTTGCCGTACTTTGTATTATTGTCATTGTTGATGTCGTACTTATTGTGGTGATGCACGAGGTTTCTGCCATGCGGTTGTTGTTCTTGTGATACATGAGGTTTCTACCGTGCGGTTGTTGTTGTGGGGTTGCACGAGATTTCTGCCGTGCTGTTGTTACTATTGATATCTTGACAAGCGGCGTGACAATGAGGGATATATATATGTGCGTTGCGCATATGTAGAGACAAGGTGGGAACATTGTTATGCACGTGTGGTGAGACAAGGCGGGAACTTACTTTACTATTGCACATGTGGCGAGACAAGGTGGGCTATGTCAGGGATTGTTTTGTGATGACTTGTGACGGCCTGGGGACATTCTTGTTGTTGATATTTGTGTAGTGGTACACTTACCTGTGTGAGCTTTATCTTATGGAGTGTTGAGAAAACATTCTACGTATTGTTCGTTTCTTTTCCTATACTTACTAGCTGACATGAACTATGTTAGGACACTTGCACAAGCATCCACGTAGTTAAGCACTCTTATCGATTCTATCTACAAAAGAAGGTCAATGGGGGATACTCAAATAACTCTCACTGACACCAGAGAAAGTGAGGTCATCTTTCTTTCTAGCCTCCATGCGGTTCGCCTTAAAGCCTTAAGGATCAGGGGAGGAGAGGTTTTCTTGATATTGTTGAGTAAAGATGCACAACCTTGTTTACTTTCCTTCTATGTGAGAATGTCTCTTTTTGGCATATGAGTCGTCAGTGCGGTTATGAAGAATAATGAGAACCCAGGGTGCCAAGTGTTCGGGTTCAGGTATTGAGACCCGTGAGTTGTGATTTACCTGAGGTTCGGTACCTTGTGGAGTTTATTGACTAAAACCTGGCGAGAAAGCGGTTGTTTTGTTGAGTTGCTACTTGTCTTTTCTTCATATGTGATTATCGATTTAGGCTGTGTTTCTATTCATTCTTTTATGTTCATTATTATGGTGTTCAGCTGATAGTTATTGTTTTCCTCTCTTACTGCAATTACCGTATTACTTGCCATTCGCGTAGCCTTTATGTAGATATCATACGATGTTGTTCCTATACTTATCCTTGTTCAGATTATTTAGTCCAGTAGGTGTCTTGACTGTTCCTCGTCACTTCTCCACTGAGGTTAGTCTTGGTACTTGTTGGGTATCGTCGTGTTGTACTCATACTACACTTCTGTACATTTTTGTGCAAATCCAAGAAGTCCGTTGATCATTAGCTAGTTGTGCATATTACTGCTGTGGAGACTCAAGCTAAACCTGCTGCTGCGTTCATAGGCTTCGGATTCACCTTCTGATCTGTTTTCACACTGTTTAATTCATCTCAAACAGTTGTATTTAAAAAAATATAGTAAAATTCTGTAGGGTTATGACTTGTACTAACGGTTTTGGGATTTAAATACTTCTATAGAGGATTCTAAATTTGGAAATTTCAAATCTTTATTTATTTTGTTATTGTTTTTCAGAAGTTGTTAGGCTCACCTAGTCTTTAAGACTAGGTGCCATCACGATACCCAATGGAGGAAAAATTGGGTCGTGACAGGAAGTTTACAGGTTTAGAAATTACAAAGTTTACGGGTTCGATGTTTTGCGGTTTCGAAAGTTTAGCGGTTCAGAAGTTTATGAAATTTGTGGATTCGGAAGGTTGTTGGTTCGAAAGTTTACGGCTTCATGTTTATTGTATCTAAATTATTTATGAATAGTCTTGAGAAGTTATTTTCCTTAACATTGCGTACCAAACACCGAAAAATGAATAAGATTACTAGTTTTCCAAGAAAATATTTTTCACGGAAAATATTTTCCGGTTATACCAAACACACCCTGAATTAATCAAATTAGTTAGTCTGCATTGAATTAATCGATGCAACTATTCAAATTCTTTAGTTTGTTTGTAGCAATGAAGGGGTGTGTTGGTTAATTTAAATTTGGTTAATGTACTTGTCAAAATTATTTCTCTTTTGAAGGGTATTATAATCCATTAAGTATAGAGGGGTATTTTGGTATTTTAAATTTTTGGTTAGGAGCTTCCTACTTTTATAATAATATAATTATAGATGAATAGATAGAGTCTTGTGTCATTTCTCACTATCAAGACTTGCTATGACGTCTTGTTGTATAAATAGCACGAGCTAGCTATTTTTCAGACTGGTCATTCAAAAATAGCCAGCGTTTGCAAAGTCATTAAAAATAGCCACTATTTTGCTGCAACATGAAAAGTTCCAACATAATATACTGGAGATCAGTGCACATATGTATGAAATTTCAGCATATTATGTTGGAACTCCAACATGCGGAAAGTGCCAGCATAATATACTGGAGATTGGAGCACCAGTGTATGAATTTCCAGCATATTATGCTGGACAGGTATATTATACTGAAACTTTAGTATATTATGCTGGAGTATTTTCCGAATTTTGAACAGTGTTTTCGTTCAGATTTATCTTTACATGAATAATGGCTAAATTTTGATTACTTTTGAAACTGTAGCTATTTTTGAATGACCACTTGTAAATCTGGTTATTTTTGAATTTCTTCCCTTCTTGCTCCTTGAATCAATTCAATGGCTTTGCCTTCTTCTTCTTCTTCTTCACTTCCTTCAGAGATAATTTTCGATATATTAACTCGAACTTCTCTAAAAACATTGGACACATGCAAGGCACAGTAAATAAAGAACGACATGATTTGATATATGAATCAAGTTTCATATACCGCAATTTTATGTTAAAAACTAACATATTTCAGGATTTTGTCCAGTTTTTATCGAAAAAAAAGTATGTAACGGAGTTTGTATCGATGAAGGGTATTCATGAAATCCATTTTAATGACGAATTACAATGGAGTTATTTTCTACAAGCTGCAAGATAAGAATGTTTACCCTTAAAATCGGATAATAATTAAATTTATAAGTGGTTTTAAGGATATGTGATTTCACCTAGCACAAATTGATAAATATGATAATTAATGCTAGAAATTGACTGTAAAATAAAGCAAACCAATATAAAGTGGAATTTGGCCCTCGAGCTAGATCGCCCTTGAACTGGCTGAGTGTATAATCAAGAAATATGAACTGAACCGAAGAACAAGTGAGCTTAATATAAAATTGTATTATATTGATTTGTTGTGCCATAATTAGATGATTACAAATGATTAGAACCCCCCCTTTATATAGTAGAGGAATTTTACTTATGGTACAATTCTAAATACTGAAAGAAATCTCATGATTGGCTAAGTAACGGTTCTTGATTTGATTCGTGCAAAGATTTTCGCAACGATTCTTGCTCGGTCACTGTGAGCATGTGATTTTTACTCGCCATATCGTTCTATAAAAATCTCAATAAATCAATTGATTTTATGAATTTTTGTTGATTTTTCAGTGATTAATTGTGAAATATTTGTATTTTTTGCATATCCATAATTCATCTTTTTTTTAAATTTTTAAAAATTTCATCACCATTATCAAAGAATTACAAATTTGTAATTAACTAAATAATAGACGAATGATGGTTATTTAATATAATATAGTTTTGATAACTAATTACTAAAAATTAATCATTTTTATTCAATAAATCATAGATTAATTAGGAATATAAAATTATTCGTTTTATTCTTGATTAATATGTAAATAGATGAAAAGTAAGGTCTAATTAATTACTATATATTTTGGATTAAATTAGATTTTTAACTTAATTAAATTAATTAGTTTAATTAGTCAAGGAAGTCAAAATCGGACCTGGGCCAACAAATACCCAGGCCCAATTCCTATAAACTCAAGCTACCCAGGCCCAAACCCAATCCCTATACACTCAAACAACCCAGGCCCAAACCCCTTTACCCGGCCTGCCCTGGCACCCCTCCAAACGACCCCGTTTAGTTTAGTTAATTAAATCCTGGCCATTGATCGAAATAGATCAGACGGCCAGGAACTCACCCCCCTCTAATATATAACTGTCCAAACTCCCCCCCTACCCTCATTCCCATCAGAAGCCTAACCCCCCAAACCCTAGCCGCCTCCCTTCCCTCTCGTCTCTCTCGCTAAGCAAACCCTAGACGCCTCCCCTCCGCCGGCCGTAAATAACCTATCGGCGGCGGGGCTTCTCCAATCAACCCCAACTTCTCACCAGACGATCCTCACCTCCCCCTCAATCCCATCCCACAACCAGTTTGTCCAAAAACTCGCCCAAAATCGACCAATCTGAGGTCTAGGAATCCAGAAACCCTAACTTCCCCCCACCGGGCGATTCAAAGACAATCAATGGATCAAACCTTCGTGGGTCAATTGCTCTTGACTAGAGCAATCAATTCATGAGGGTTTGAGTCATTTTCAAACCCTACCGGGGTCCGGCCAAGGTCCGGCAAACTTCCTTTTCCCAGCCAAACCCATCAAGGGGTATTTCCCCCACCTTTTTCCTCTTCTTCTGTTTGTTTCTTCTTTTGTGATTATTTGTTATCACATTTTACTGAAATTATGAATAAGTTTGTGTAATCACCCCTGTCTTAGGCTATTTTTTTTGTTCTATTACTACCCGTGTTTGTTTAGTCATGTTTCTTTGTTGATTAATCTAGTTTCTTTTAGCAATCATGTGTTTGTTTCTTGTCTCGTGTGTTTGAATCCACACAAAAGTCTAATTGTGTTTTCATTATGAGAATCTTGATGAATCAATTTAGGAATTCTTATCGTAAATGATTCTGGATTTTATTCTTTTTTAAGACCAAATCTCATGTTAATCATTTCTTTTAGTTTGTTTCAGTAATTTCATTTCTTTCTTTTTTCTTTCTCTCCTTTTGTTTTCTTCGTCCATCCTTGCTCATGGTTTGACTGTTACTATCTTGGTCTAGATTGACTAAGAAGAATCTAAAATAACAATTCTGTTTAATCTTGATTAAAACAGTGTTATCATGTTATTATGATTAGCACTGTGGTCGAATTTACCTAGCTAGATAAAATTTGGAATTGTTTGTGTGCTGATTAAACTGAAATTTGACCTCCCCCTTTGCTTTGCTTTGATTGTTGATTCTGTTTAGTATCAAGTGAATATCAATTTAGGATTCCTTCCTAATTATGTCATGCAGAAGAGCTATTAGCTCTTTTAGGATTATTACTAGTTAGTCTGAACCAGTGCAGGACCATTGAATTAACTTAGTTCAAATCCTAAACTCAAGGCTTCCCTAATTAATGATAACCTCCTAAAAATACACTTGTTTAACTAGGTTAACTTAGTCTAATAGTCTCTTGAACAACTAACTAAGTCCTAAAACCTGCCTAAGGTAATTAATTTAGGACTAATTAACTAAAACAAATCATTTAACCTAGGCTTGATAATTAGTTAAGTTTCTGATTCTAGGTAAATGAGTTTGACTTAATTAAACTAAAATAGTTAACTTAATTTAAGGAGTCAAAACTAATTGGTTTACTTTGATTAATTGACTTAAACATGAGTAGGTAATATGAAACTAACTCTAGGCATTTAATCAATTATCCTTTGATTAATTAACTTAACCATAATTAAGAACAACTAATAGAACCAAAGTAACTAATTGGGATCAACTAGCCCAAATTAATAGATAACTCAAAGCAACTTAACCCTGGTTACCTAATGGTAAATTCAGGGACTCTAAGGGGTATATTAGGTAACTCAGTTTAGGAAATCAGGTTCTTAAGGTTAAAAGAGTATTTTTCTAAAAGAAGAAAGTTCTGGAATGGGGGCAGTTGTCCCAAAGATAGGGTTGACAACTGCCCTATGTACTATTTTGGTACTATTTTTTAGTATTGGATAGGGAATATTCAAAAGAATATCCCATTCCTAAATATCCTATAAATAAACCCTCTTTTAGAGATGAAGGAGATAGATTTTTTTACACTTGGAGTTGCTGGAATATAAAATCCTTCCTATTTCAGAAATATTGTCTCTACTTTAAAAGTTTTTTTGAAAAGGCAGAGTACCATTAGAAACATCTGATTTCCCTTTTGGAGAACAAGTCCATAAGTAGATGGCCTAGTTCAGTTGCTATCTCCCATTTTTGCTGAATTTGGATTTTTCTGGAATTTCTTCCTTCAAACATTCACACTCAAGATTTCTGGGTTTATTCTTGCTGGACTGTTTGGTTTTTCTTTGGGTTTTTCTATTTGCTTTTGCTAATCTCTCCTTCTTCTTGATGTTCATTTTCTTGACCTTTATTTGATCAAGTCTCTTTGTTGTCTCTCTCTTAAAAGGTATGTATTAACTCATCTTTTTTTTTAATGAAATTTCTTGAATTTGAATCTTCTTCTTCTTCTCCCTGCTTAAATTAGTTGTCATTGATGAATGAGGTTATTCTCTCCTGCTTTATGTACATGTGACCATATAGATGTGTATTAGCATATTAATGAACCTGTTGAATGTGATAAATACTGTTTGTTTTGTCTTTGCTAAAATGTTCTGTATATTCCAGGCCAAATGTATATAAATATGGTGAATATTCATAGTTCAATATTAAAAATAAGGCTGCATTGAGGTGTAGAATCTGACCTTCTCTATGGTTAGGCTCTATCTACAAGTGTGCAGAAAAATATGCTTTTTCAATTGAGTCTCTTTGGTCAATAAAGAGATTCAACAAGCAAATCTCTAGATAGGTTAGTATTAGCACTAGGGTAGATGAATTTGACTTTTCAATGGTCAAATGCACCCCATAAGATGTTTGTATATGTTGGTTTGGACGACTTAGATCTTATGTCACTATGGGGGCAGCATGTAAAGGGTTGAATCTGATCTCTGCAATGATCAGATTTATTCTCTTACAGTGTACATAAGTCCTGTATGGTCCAGTTGGGACTAAAAGCTGAAGAATATGGATCCTAAAGTGTGAAAGTTGTTGGTTTGTACAGGGGTAGCAGCTAACCTTGTTCCTTTTATTTTTCTTCTTATTATTAGAACTTATGTATTTAATTTAAGAACAATGTAATAGCGTAATTACAACCTTTTGTATATACTTTTAGTTGTAATAAGGACTGGACTATATCAAAGGTTGTGAATCAGTTGTGTTCCGAGTAATGTCTATCATGATAGTTAGGGAAACTAGAATTTCAGGCCCATTGATGGTGTTACATAATTTTTCGTTAAATGGTATGAGGAGTATTAACTCTTTTCTTAAAAAATATATACCGGATAATCTTAATTTAAGAGACTTCGTTAGTTTTACCTTTTTTACAAAAAGTCGTTCCTTCAGGGAAACGAGGTTACAAGGTCTATATTGTATCCGTAAGTAGTATATAAGTACTCATGAATGGCATATAGGTCGAACAACAAAGGAATCTGGTGCATTGTATTTGCAACTCAAATCTGCCTCTTTTATCACAATGCAAACGATAAACGTGTTATCATATCTACTCCTGTTTATTCAGATTGTTCAAATTCGAATCCTATAAAAACTAGCCACCATTAGGATTCGCCAAAGAGTTGAAACAAATTGGGCTAAAATATGTCCATAGCCCAAGAATCTTGTCCTTTAGGCTAGAAATTTGATCTAGACCGGAAAAAAATACTTCTTTTAGTTTGAGATTCAATAGGAAGTACCAAAATTACCATAAATCTACACTCGGGAGTGGAAACTCATGCCCCTGACCCTCAACTCTAAACAACTAATAAACACGCACATAACAACCACGGGTGCATTTCATGTGACGTGTTTTCCATGTGCCCAAAAAATAACAAGTGTACGCCATCGTAACTTGTCCAAGATAAATCCATAACGTCCTAATCCATTTTAAAACTAAAGTACTCCTTCAAATAGAAAACATAAAGAATAATCAAACATCGCCTCAAATAGGCACTATAAAACCGTCATGACCATAATCTTGACTACATAATCTACACTCGGGTGCGATAACTCATGTCCCCGTCTTCACTTCAAATTATATTAAAATCGCGTGTTGCAATTACGGGTGCATTTCATGTGGCGTAATTGCAATATGTCCAAAAACAAACGAGTGCACCCCATCGTGACTTGTTTCAAGATAAATTCATAAATATTAAAAGCGGCTAAAAAGTTGAAAAAGGCTAAAAAGCATAATAGGTTTAAAATATGTAAATAATTAGATAATTAGGCCAAATATTAATAGTTAAGCGACCGTGCTAGAACCACGGAACTCGGGAATGCCTAACACCTTCTCCCGGGTTAACAGAATTACTTACTCGGATTTCTGGTTGTAGACAAATTAAAACAGAGTCAAAATTTTCTCGGTTTGGGATTTTTAAATAACACGGTGTCCCGGAGCATCGTCAAAAATCTGGGTGACGACTCTGAAATAAATAAATAAATCCCAAATCCGAGTAATGTCACTTTAATTGGAAAAACTCCCTTATTACCCTTCATTAATCCGGGGGTAGTGGAAAAAGGAGGCGTGACAGCTCTGGCGACTCTGCTGGGGATCGAACCCAGAATCTCTGGTTCAGGGTTCAATAATTCGAGCTTGAAATAGACTATTTTATTTTGGCTTTAGTATCTGATTTTTACATATTTAAACCTAACGTGCTAAATATCGCTTTTTACCGCTTTGATATTATTTGAACTGTATATAAATTGTGCCGAAACCCTCTTTTCTCTGAGTCTTCTAAATCATCTGGGAAGTGTGCACTTCGTGTGACTTCTTTTCTGTTAGAGTCATATCCAAATTTTAGAACGAGGTACGGATAAGTTGCAAAGCCGGTGAAGCTTCTATATTCCCGGTACGCTGCCCTGACCTCAGCTCGAGCTGTCCGCTCGGGTAAGCCTAGTCTAGAACAAAACCCAGGTTTAAACCTAGAATAACAAAACCTCATACCGGATCCCTAGTAGGAACACTTATCTGCATCATGCACATTTGACTTAGGGGGCTCAACACAGGGGTTGAGTCCGTCTAGGACAGGTGTACCCGAAATGAAAGACTACCCTGATGCATCTTACTTGTTACGTATGCATTTATTTGTCTCAACTTGTGTATTGACCGGCTAAACCAAGAAAATGAACAGAAAAACCAAGAGAGAGGTAGAATAGAGAATTCACCCTGTTTTGAAAACCCTCATATTTATCCCGAAACTCTGCCAAAATTTCTGAAAAAAAATATATGAGTGGGTGTATATTTCTAATCAGCCAGGATTTTCCCGAACTACGCATCGTTTGATTCTCACGGGTGTGGGATACGTAGGCAACCCTCATCGGGTCCAACTCCATTTTTCAAAATCAAAAGGATATAGCTCTAAATAAAATTAAGTGACGCCATTATAGCTTGATCGCCCAAATGGGGCGCTGGAAGGCCGTTTTGCAAAAGTGGCCACCTGTGTTTTGTCTTTAAATTTCGACCCAATTCGCGAACATAGCCTTAAAGGGCCGTATTCGCAAAGGTGGTCCATTTCTCTTTATTACAAAACCCTTTGCCAAAATGACACTTTTCAAAATGTTTTCTGTGGTTTTAATCAAAAACGAATGAGCAAGATGAATACAGTTGAAAACATCCCCTTCAGGGCCGTTGAGGAAATCCCTCTAGGACTCCATATGTGGTGGAGAAACTTGGGGGAAACCAGTAGAAAGTCTGTTGTGAAAGCTTTAGGGGGACTTACTGTCCTTTTAAAGATCAAGCCGAGGTTGGACATCGTCGAGGCTCTAGTACCATTTTGGGATCCCGCCCACAATGTATTCCACTTTTCGGACTTTGAATTAATGCCCACACTAGAGGAAATAGCAGGGTATGCTGGTCTCAATGACAATCTCAGAAGTCGGTACCCAGTGGCACCCAGGGCGGTGACTCCCCACAAGTTTTTGGATATGTTGAACATTAGCCAGGACGTCCAAGACCCACACTTGTCCGAAGGTTTCTGCACCTTCTATTTTCTTTACAGATGTTATGGAGATCCCCAGGGTTATGAGGCTAACAATACTGGTCTAACTCACAAAGATCAGGCTAAATGGGAAGCCCGCCGGGGGCTGGCTTTTGTGGTAGCATTCCTGGGCACCTTGATCTGCCCAAGAAGTGACGGATGCATAGACATTGGGCTTGTGGGAATAGCAGACTTCATGATGAAAAAGTCCAATGGAACACTTATACTGATGGTCTTAGCCGAGATTTACCATGCCCTGACAAATTGCCAATCTAGGGGAAAATTCTTTGAGGGGTGCAACCTGCTCCTACAAATCTGGCTGATCGAGCACCTCTGTCACCGCCCAGGCTACATGAACTACGATTTAACCGATTTGAACTGCATCGAGGAACATAGTACTCGGGTAAAAGGCCACCAATTTCCTGAAGGCACGGAGGCCTGGCACTCATACTTGAGCTCACTGACTGCCAACCAAATCGAGTGGACGTTCGGGTGGCTCCCTCTCAGCGAGGTTATCAATATGTCTGCTGAGGTTTGCNGGGCTACATGAACTACGGTTTAACCGGTTTGAACTGCATCGAGGAACATAGTACTCGGGTAAAAGGCCACCAATTTCCTGAAGGCACGGAAGCCTGGCACTCATACTTGAGCTCACTGACTGCCAACCAAATCGAGTGGACGTTCGGGTGGCTCCCTCTCAGCGAGGTTATCAATATGTCTGCTGAGGTTTGCTATCTCCTATTAATGGTCCTGCGAAGCATTCAGCCATATGCCCCGCACGGGGTCTTATGCTAGTTGGGGAGACAACAGGGTGTTCCCCAGGACGAGGATTTAAGCCAACAAGCCATTGAGTTATGCCCAAGAGCTGCATTTCCTAAAGGCAGGGTCCGTCAAATCTGGAACGAGTGCAGGTTTTTAGAACCTCAAACTCGGGTGAGAGACTTATCCAAAGGGGAAGTGGAGCCCGCCTACACCTCTTGGTACGGCGTAAGAGGCAGGGAGCATCAAGAGCAAGAATGACCTGCAAAGAGACCCCATGTACAACAATTCACCGAGCAAACTCAAGAGCATTGGGCTTGGTTAGAAAAAGAGAACAACTACCGAGCCACCATAAGCAAGTTGGAGGCCCAGTTCAGGTAAATCAAGTTCGAAAACATTCTACATACTGCCTCAATTGAAGGGGAGAAAAATAGATTAGCCCAAGAAAATGAAGTCCTCCGGGCCCAGATACAGGAACTGAAAACAGCTGCTGAGAACCCAGAGAGAAGCAGGGCTGATGAAAGGCTTATCAACAGCCTAAGGCATAAAGTATGTAGCTATGGGAATGATTTAGACAAAGCTGAAGAAGAACTGGCCGAAGTTCGGGCAAGATTAACAAGAAGTGCAGAAGAAAGAACAGAGTTTGTCCAGAGACTAAAAAGGAAATATGACCAGGAAGTCGTAGGCTTGAAGGAAAAATTGGCCGCCCTCGAGAACGAAATGGCCAAACAGGCAAAAAGGTTTAAAACAGAGAGGGAACAGTGCTATGCCATGATGGCTCAGTTAGAAAAAGAGTTGCAACAATGGCAAGAACAGAGTCACAAAGATGCCCAAACTTTAGAGGCGAGATCCCAACAAATCGGGCGCCTGCTTCAAGAGAAGGGTATTATCAGGCGAAGGGTCCAAGAGATAGCTGACTACATCGTCACCAGATGTCAGGAATGCGAAGATATGACTCGGACCACTTTCTTCTCAGCAGTTATGATCTTCGTCCACAAGATAATGGACGACCTTTACCGCCTCCGACAAGACATAGCACGCAGGCCCGTGGAAAGGCCGAATGATGTCCCACCGGCCCCTGGAGCAACGGAAGCCCTAATGTATTCTTGATATGTTCGAGTATGTACTTCACTTTTCTAATCGTAGTCATGTGTCGAGTCCACAATTAGTTTTTATATTTTAGAAAATATGTGTCAAGTCTGTTTTGCAAACTCTGTAATTCCAAAAATGGGCTGCCAGCTTTCTGTAATCAAAAGTGTTTATTTAATGAATGGAAATTTTTTAAATGAAGCTTTTAGAAAAAAAATATATGCATCTCTTTGGGTTTTGCTAGAATGAACTACGTGATGATCTGATTCACGCGTCATCGTGATACGTAGGTAATCCACATAGGATTCGATCATAACCATAAGAAAGGAAACCGAGCGAGGAATAAAAAGCAGAAGCAATAACAAAGGAAAGGGAAAAATAATAAAAAGAAAAACAAACCGAGAGATAAAGCCAGGATGAAATACACAACTGTGGAAAAAACATATAGAAAAGCATCAGGTGCATTGCATACCCCATACGTGTGATTACCTATATGATGAGTGTTTTAACCTAACGTTTTGTTGGTTCAATCTAAAAGGTATTTTAAGGTGGTTGGTTTTGCGGTAACCTGGCTTCCCATCCTTACTTCACTAGATCAAAAGGGAGCATAGAAATGACATCTGAAAGTCACCTGCCAATCATCAACTCTTCCGTGGAAGACCTAAATTCAGCCATCCCAACATCTGAGTCCGCAACAGCTGAAGAGAACAGGAATCTGCGTTGCCACATGCTGGAAATGTGAGACGCATGGTCCAATGGTAGGGAACCACTCAGTACCATGCCGGGTTTCCTAGAGATAATCCCCAGGGCAGGAGGGACGTCCAACATCCCCATAAGCTACCCAGCCACGCCATTTGGATATCCAACTATGTTGGCTCACTTTGCCGGAAGGCCTTCTGAGGTTCGCCCCCAGGGCTTGTTTTCTGGTGTGTCTTCCAACATTTTCACCGCACCACCAATCTCCGCCACGGCCCCACCAACTATCTCCGGGCCAAGTTTCGAGCCGCCAGCATTCACATTCCAAACACCATCCGTCCATCAGGATACCACTCATGCTACTCCCAATGCATATCCCCAACAAACTCAGCCCGAGTTCACTTTGGGACAGGATAACAAAAGCTTCGAGAATGAAGAAATAACTCAAAAAATGAAGAGTATTGAACAGAGCCTCAAAAATATACAGGGGCTGAGCGGGAAGAAAAGTGTCTCCTATGCGGACTTGTGCATGTTCCCGCATGTCCATCTGCCTCTCGGGTTCAAAACCCCCAAGTTCGAAAAATATGACGGTCATAGACCCCATAGCCCATCTGAAAAGTTACTGCAACCAGATCAGGGGAGTAGGTGGGAAGGAGGAACTTCTCATGGCATATTTTGGAGAAAGCTTGACGGGGTTTGCATCAGAATGGTACATGGACCAGGATATATCCCGCTGGCACATATGGGATGACTTGGCACGGGACTTTGTCCGGCAATTCCAATACAATGTGGACATCGCTCCCAATAGGAACTCACCATCCAATCTCAAAAAGAAACCCTCAGAGAGTTTCAGGGAGTACGCCATCAAATGGCGTGAACAAGCCTCCAGGGTCAAACCTCCGATGGATGAGGTTGAAATGGTCAGTGTTTTTACACAAGCACATGAAGCTGATTACTTCCAAACTATGATGTCTGCCATGGGCAAACCATTCGCAGAAGCAATTAAAATCGAGGAAATGGTGGAGAATGGTCTAAAAACTGATCGTATCCTGAGCCAATCTACCATAAGAGCAACCTCTCAGGCCATCCAAAGCGGATTTGGGGTTGCAACCAACAGGAAAAAGAAAGAAGAAGGGGCCATGATGGTTTCCGATATCAGGAAGCCTCGACAATACCCACGCCCATTTCCCAAAACCTCCCAACATTACTATCCTCATCAAGATGTAGCTTATGCTTCACCCCCTTTTCCCTATGCGGTAATGAATGCTCAGCCACATCCCAGGCCGCAACAACAATACAATCAGAATAGAACTCCACCCCCAAAAAATAACCATCAGCCCCCAGCTCCATATAATCAACGCCCTCCTCAAAACAGCTACCCGTATAATGCCTACCCCAGAGAGCCACCGAGGAGACTTGATTTCACTCCTATCAGAGAGCCGTATTCCAGCCTCTTCCCAAAGTTGGCCCAGATGGGACTCCTGCAACCCGTACCTCCAAATGGGCAAAATCCCCAATCACCATCATATAGACGGGGTACCAATTGTGCTTACCATTCCGGAGCAGAAAGGCACGACACGGAGGATTGTTGGACCCTCAAAAGGGTCGTGGAAAGCCTTATAGAACAAAAGAAAGTGGTTTTAAGGGACGAAGAAGCCCCCAATGTGACAAACAATCCACTGCCCGCTCCAATCATGGGCCTGTCTTCGACATGATTTGCGAAGAACAGGATTTCGATCCAGCTCTAAAGTCCATCATCGCCATCACAGATGTAGAAAGAAGACCCAAGGCGGCACCCAAACCAGCCAAGGAGATGAGAAAGAGTAACCCCGTCCCCCAGGTCACGGAACAGACTGAGACTGGGACAAATAAGGGACCCTCTAAAGATGCTGTGCTTTACATTCCCAAGGCATATAGGAAAGAACAAAGTGTGTTGAGCCCTCCCGGAAAGTTATAATTCAAAAGGACAATAATGAATGACTCAAAAATGTATGTCCCGAAGGGGACGTATGCGGCGTGGGGGCAAATAATTTCACCCAGGTTGAACGAGCCCATGGTTATTAGCTGCGCGTCGCAAACTCCCATGAAGAATACTACTGCCGTCCCATATAATTACCGCAGGACGGTGGTGGCATACAAAGGAAAAGATATTACTGGGGAAACAGGCGATATAAGCTCTTCAGAGAAATACCTCGACCCGAAAGAGCTAAACAAAAGCAAATTGAAATACTTTCCGCCCAAAAGGCCGGTCAGTGCCGAAGAGGCAGAAGAATTCTTCAAGGATATGAAAACCTCTGAATACGCCATAATCGAGGAACTCAAAAAATCCCCCACCCAGGTCTCGCTTCTATCCTTGCTGGTAAGTTTAAGCGAGCATCAGAAGATCCTGATCAAAACCCTCAATGAAGCACACGTTCCGACCGACAGCACAGTCGAGCAAATGAAAAGGATGGCAGAATGATTTTTTGAGGTCAACTGTATTTCATTCAGCAAGAATGATTTGCCCCCGGAAGGGGCCACCCACAACAAAGCTCTCCACCTAACTGTTAAATGTGAAGGTTACTACGTGAAGAGAGTTATGATGGGCGGTGGATCTGGAGTTGATATTTGCCCTCTATCGACCTTAAAAAGAATGGAGATCGGGACTGAAAGAATCAGGCCCAACAATGTGTGCCTTCGATGGTATCAAGAGAGACACGATCGGGGAAATCGATTTGGTCTTGACAATCGGCCCTGTAGACTTCGAAGTGACATTCCAGGTCATGGATATGGATACTTCCTACAATTATCTCCTGGGAAGGCCTTGGATCCATGCGGCAGGGGCAGTGCCATCTACTCTCCACAAGATGGTTAAGTTCGAATATGAGGACCAGGAAATCGTGGTCCATGGGGAAGACGAGCAATCTATTTACAGGGACCCTTTAGCCCCATTCCTGGAAGCAAGAGAGGGCAGCGAGCACATAGTCTACCAGGCTTTCGAGATTGTGGTTACGGACCATCATGAGGAAGGAACCCCGTTCCCTCAACCCTTCCTATCAAATGCGTCAATTATGATCGCCAACGACATGATCAAATATGGGTACACATCTGGAAAACGGCTCGGGGTGTCCTTGCAAGGCATTAAAGGGCTCGGGGTGTCCTTGCAAGGCATTAAAGGACCCGTCAGTTTGCCTACCAATAAAAAGTTTTTTAGCATAGGGTTTCAAGCTACCCCCGACGATGAACAATGGGCTGACCAACACAAGAAAAATGGTTGGGTATTTCCTCAGCCGATCCCACATCATTTGTCAAGCCAAAATATGTGGAGGAAGAGGAAGAGGTTTTCACGGCTGAAGAAATAGAAGAAATATGCGGAGCGATGAGGCAAATGTTGTATGAGGCCCATATGGACCAACCAGAAGAAGTCTCCAGCATTGCCGAAGTATAGTATATGGGGCCTGATGCCAAGTTGCAAAACTGGGAGGCTACTCCATTCCCCGTCCGTCGGGAGTCCTGGTAGTTCAGCTTTTGCCATCCTTTCTGCACTATGAGTTATTTCAGGGTGTAACTCAAGTTTTTAAATTCTTGCCTTTAAATTTTGATGTAAACCCTACTATGTTCAAATTTAATGAAATGAAATCAAAATTTCATCGTCTACTATTCTTTCTGATTTTTGTTTACTTTTCTTATTTTTTCAGTCCTAATAATGCGGCTTTAAAAAACATGACATGCTTGCGTACTTCGTGCTCTGGNTTAACTTGGGCAGTGAAGAAGGGATTCGAGAAACCATGATAAGCGTCCACACAGATAAAAAGACTAGAGACGCCTTGATCCAACTCCTATTAGAATTCAAAGACGTATTTGCTTGGTCCTACGACAACATGCCCGGACTAAGTATGGACTTGGTGGTACACAAACTGCCAACCTACCCCGATCATCCACCGGTCCAACAAAAGCAGAGGAAATTTAAAACAAACATGAGTGACAAGATCAAAGAAGAGGTCGCTAAAAAACTAAAGGCTGGAGTAATCCGAGTGGTCCAATACACCACCTGGCTAGCCAATGTGGTTCCGGTGCCTATGTGCCTAAAAAGGACGGAAAGGTCCGAGTATGTGTCGACTACCGGGATCTGAATAAAGCCAGTCCCAAAGATAATTTTCCACTTCCAAACATACACATCTTAGTGGACAATTGTGCCAAACATGATGTACAGTCTTTTGTCGATTGTTATGCCGGATATCACCATGTATTGATGGATGAAGAGGATGCAGAAAAAATAGCCTTCATTACACCCTGGGGAACGTACTGTTACCGGTTCATGCCGTTGGTTTAAAGAACGCTGGGGTGACTTATATGAGGGCCATGACCGCCATATTTCACGACATGATGCATCAGGAGATTGAGATGTACGTGGATGATGTGATTGTTAAGTCCAGAACCCAAAATGACCATGTGCAGCATTTGAGGAAATTCTTTGAACGCCTGCGCAGATATAATTTGAAATTAAACCCAGCCAAATGCGCTTTCGGAGTTCCATCCGGAAACTGGGATTTATAGTCAGTCGACGGGGCATCGAGCTGGACCCAGCAAAGATAAAATCCATCCGGGATCTCCCACCCCCAAGAACCAAGAAGGAAGTCATGAGTCTGTTGGGTAGGTTGAATTACATCAGTAGGTTCATCGCTCGGTTGGCCTCCACATGCGAGCCTATATTCAAGCTATTGAAAAAAGATGCGGCCATCAAATGGACAGACGAGTGTCAGGGCGCTTTTGACAAGATCAAAGAATATCTGTCAAATCCTCCAGTATTAGTCCCACCAGAACCAGGGAGACCTTTGTTCCTATACCTGACGGTGCTAGAAAATTCCTTTGGGTGTGTTCTCGGGCAACACGATGCAACCGGGAAGAAAGAGCAAGCCATTTATTACTTAAGTAAGAA